>JAHDVE020002726.1:0-203542 GCA_022606495.2 Halesus radiatus
ACGGACTAAGCTGCAAGATAAGAGATTGTGAATTAATCCGACAATATAAGACAGATTGAAAGTCTCCAAGATTGCCTTCCCCACCGGCATGACCATTGGCAAGTTGGTAGTTAGTCCTGCAGGCCGGGAGATAAAACAGTCTATGCTGTCGGTGACGGAGATAACCATCGGGAACAAGAAATGAATGCTCTCATGATACGACACGGACTAAGCTGCAAGATAAGAGATTGTGAATTAATCCGACAATATAAGACAGATTGAAAGTCTCCAAGATTGCCTTCCCCACCGGCATGACCATTGGCAAGTTGGTAGTTAGTCCTGCAGGCCGGGAGATAAAACAGTCAATGCTGTCGGTGACGGAGATAACCATCGGGAACAAGAAATGAATGCTCTCATGATACGACACGGACTAAGCTGCAAGATAAGAGATTGTGAATTAATCCGACAATATAAGACAGATTGAAAGTCTCCAAGATTGCCTTCCCCACCGGCATGACCATTGGCAAGTTGGTAGTTAGTCCTGCAGGCCGGGAGATAAAACAGTCTATGCTGTCGGTGACGGAGATAACCATCGGGAACAAGAAATGAATGCTCTCATGATACGACACGGACTAAGCTGCAAGATAAGAGATTGTGCATTAATCCGACAATATAAGACAGATTGAAAGTCTCCAAAATTGAGAATAGTAATCAAAACATACAAAAATCATTGCGCATTTATAGAACAACATCATGAGAATTTCTCATTTTTCAAGTGATATTCTGATATTTTAAAACAAGAAAGTAATACTGTACGTTCTAAACATTTCTTTGTCTATGGTTTTGACAAGCTTGAATACCCATAAAATGCAAATTCATGTCAAATAAAAAATAAAAAAATTTAAAAAAAAATTAAATATAATTATAAGGCGTGATTAGAAATGGAGTCGACCGGGAGATGTCTGTCAACACGGCAGGCGGGACCACTTGGGGGCCCAGATGAGGGCTGCATCGGTGCGCCTCTCGGTAAACCTTGGATCGTACGACGCTATCCACTAGATGTTAAATGTAAATTACCTAAATGCGTAATTAAACCCTGAGATCGTCATTCGTGTTTTTATTTTACGTACATAAAACCACTTTTCCTAACAAATAGTGCGAATTTAAAAATAACCAAAAATAATTTTCAAAATCTCAGCACAGGAAATCCCAGTGAAGATATCATTATTTGTTATTTTATATGATTACCGCACAAGAGTCCCAACTGCTCCCAACCGTCTGGAGCCAGTGAGACTATGGCATTCCCAATTGGGGAATGTAGTGAGGCTGAAGGTATACGGGGGGGAAGGAGAAGGGGAAGAGGAAGGTGGGGAATACCTGGCTATTCAGATCTGGTCACCAAACACGGCTAAAAGCCATTTCAAGCAACGTTTCAATTCTGAGTGGTGGTCTTTCACCAGGACGATACTGAGAGTATCTTCCACTCTGTTATTTTGTTATAAAAAAAGAATGTAATAAAACATTATTATTATGATAACACCACCTTTCTGATAAATCGATAGATGTCAGTTACTGTTCACGTTTCTTAGAATTATTGTTCGGTGGATCGTGGCTTGTGTTTAAACAGATTCACATGGGGCCAGTGTAAATATTATTTTTAATTTGGCGGTCGAGCGGTTTCCAAGTATTTATTTACATTACAGCAAAAATAAAATGGAAGTGCGAATGATACAAGCCTGGTTAAGCGAAAAAAATTACGTTAAAGTGCAAAACATATTACAAAATCTAATATTGAATCGAAAATCTTAAGATATTAATCACAAACTTAGGATAATTTAAGACATAGGCAAAGCTTTTTTATTGTATAACATTAATTACTTACAATGGGAACTTGTACCCGCTAAGCCACTGCAAGTAGCTTGTCAGCGGGAGTTTAGTTCAACAATATTATATAATACAACAATGAATAACAATCATCATACAAATGTAGCGCAATAATAGAACAATATAGGTGCACGCATGCTGTGAGCAATGTACACTAGTTAGAAAAAATATTTAAAGATATGTGAAAACAGAATGACAGTTTTGTTATAAAGATACTAGACTCCAATTACATTATATCGATTTTATTAATAATATAATATCAGCAAGTATTAAACAAATTGAAAAATAAAATAGAAAACAGTATTACAGTTTTGTTACAGTGAGGATAGACTTAATATAATAGTAGCTCTTAACTAATTTTCAAGATACCCGCATCTATCAAGGAGATATACAATCAAGAAGACCATCATATTTGTTCAATGGACAATGTAAGAAAGAGCAAAATAGCGTAAATATGGCAGATATCAAGGAGCTGTACAATCGAAGAGACCGTCATATTTGTTACCATCAATACACGAGGTTACATTCCAAAAGCCAACACTTTAACAACATATACGAGTACACACATTGACATAAGATTCTCACTAGGACCAAATAAACTGGATGCAGCAGATGTCGCCAAGTATCCGGGCCTTCTGATTGACTCACGGGTCATATGGAAACACCACGTAGACCACTGACTTCCGAATGAATAGACGTGGCAAAGTAGTCATATTTGCCTACCATTTCGACGGCCGGAGACAACCACGTGACAATCTGAATTTGACACCAGGCGGGTTCACGAATTTCATTCGTGTATTGACTGTCGGCGAGCGATCATTCGAAGACTTTAAGGAATAAAAGAATAATTATGGTTTTCTGCGCATTCAAAACTATCGCATTACATTCCACAAATAAGCGTTTTTTTAATTGTATTTTGCTTATTCAATTATATAGTACATTAACAATTTTATTGGTTCGAAATCGTAGACGTCCGCGTTTCTCTCATGTGATTTTGACTGCGGTAAGCAAATTGTAAAAAGGGTCAAACTAAACCCTCGAACGAAATATTCGGTTTTTATAAAAGCCGAACCTTTTTCTTATTTACTGTTTTACTTATTGGCTGTTTGGGTTAGTTTGGAATCTGTTACACGGCTACGGGAATAAAGGAGAATATGCCACAAATAAAAAGGACGAGTTGATCGTTAGCAGATTTGTTTTTTGAAGAGTAAATACTAATTATTTGCAATGCAATGCGAGTTGCCTGTAAACTGTCGGGATGCATTTATTCACAATTCAAATGACAATGACCCACATAAGCTCGCCGCTCGCCCCCATTTATTTTGGTTTCTTCCCCTTGCGGGTTAGGGCATCTCTATGTATTATTTGCTCTGTGATATTGACCACGTAAAATCAAAGATTTCTCCGGTGACCGGTGTAATGCACAGATTACGTAGATTTTTTCCCGCCTCTATGCTGCGATCATTGTACTATGCTATGATTCATTCCCACTTGGTCTATCTTTCGAGTACCTGGGGCTTCGCTGCCAACAAAATGGTATCTGAGGTATAGATAATTCAAAACAGTAATATTTCTGGCTTTCCGTGGGATACACCCGTTAAATGAATTAACCAGCACGCCCTAGTACTGCCGTTTTAGATTATTCCTAGCCGTGAGATAACAAATACTATTTTAAATATGAATACTCACACAAATATAAAACTAAACTATAACCACGACATTCACCAATATAATACACGACGACACCACAAACTACACATATCAAAAACACACTCTACAAAATACGGACCGAAATCACTGGAATACATTGCCTACACCAGCTATAACAAGTTGCCTGAGGAATTGAGACATGTGTGCGCTTCGGACAAATCTCGAAATGATGTTCTGAGATCGTATTTCTTGAAATGCTATTTGTAAAACCATTTATTATGGGAACCAAATCTGTTCTGATAGCCGTCTTTAAACTTAAACTGTAAATTCTGATGTAGGTATACTTTTTTCTCTCTTATTAAACTTTGTGTATTTCTGTTGTGTCTGTAAGTTTGTACATTTATTTATGTAGTTTTATGTACGAGGTGTGTTCAAAATAAAGGGTGAATTTTGAATTTTCGCGGGCTGTGTATATTCGATTATCGATTTTTTTTATGTTGGTACTCAATTTTTTATCATATGTTAGCATTATGAGCCATTTTGGATCTGTGGTTTGTTTTTGACAACTGGAAAGGTTAGTCACGTTTTGTTTTTTCTTCGATTTTTACTAAAAAAAAAAAATTGTAAAAAATCGAAAAACATCGATTTTTTGAAGAAATGCTGATAAGGACATAGAAAACAAAACAAATCTAAAATTTTACTTTAATCGGACTGATGATGCCTCAGAAAACGGCTATCAAGTTCCGACCAAAACTAGGAAATTCCTCCATAGGATTAACAATTATTAACAATTTTTTTCTAAAAAGAATAAAAAAAATTTGTTTTTAAGAAATGCAGATGAGGACATAGAAAATAAAGCGAATCTAAAATTTCACTTCAATCGGACTGATGATGCCTCAGAAAACGAACCTAAATAAAAAATCTAAGAACACCCAAAAACGTGGCTAACCTTTCCAGTTGTCAAAAACAAACCACCGATCCAAAATGGCTGATAATGCTAACATACGATAAACGTATGTGTACCAACATAACAAAAAAAATCGATAATCGAATGTACACAGCCCGAGAAAATTCACCTTTTCTTTTGAACACACCTCGTAATTGCTCATACATATTTGTCTTGAACACTCTATAAAACCTAATATCATGTAGCGATAATGAACAGTATCATAACGAGTTGAATTTATTACTCAAAGGAGTGCAACATCATTGTATGTCTTATATTACATAAAAATAATGTTTATCTGTGTGTCCTCGATTTTACTGATAATTACTAGACCGGTTTCGCTGAAAATAGCACAGTTTGTTCTTATTAGTGCCGGGAAGGTTTAAAGAGAATGAAATCCAATACGTAAAACTGTCGCTGTAACGTTTTAAATCTAGTGTAAAAAACATTGAGGTTACCCCATAGATATACCACTCTGGTTAGCCACAGATTACATATTCAAGGTAGAATATTTTTCAAAATGGAAAACACAAGTAGGTACCTACTTAAGAACTTTATTATTTAGATACGTTTTGAATTTCAAATTAATGTTTCTTTGTTTCATTGTTTAGAGATAGTAATAGTCGTCACAAGGCATTACTTTCGCAGGCAAATCAATTATGGTGCCCAATCAACAACCAAGAATTCACAACTTCATAATGTTGTTCTAAAAATAAATTTTAAAAAATTCCGAGCGAGGCCGGGTACACATCAGGTAGTCTTTAAATAAAAATGGATTCCTATTAATTCAACTTGAACACAATATATTTACTCGCATAGGTTAACGTTGTATTTTCGTTAGTGACTAGTTCCAGGAATAACCGAATACCGCTTTAAAAACAATTAGGAACAGTTTAAGTATCGCAGCTGCTGTAGTGGAACCTAATAACAAATTATGTACGTATTTTTGCCTGACTCATACTTATTTGTGCGGTTATTTTACGGTGAAATGTATTTTTTCGTTAATTTTGTTGTTGCAACTACAATAACTAACTATTCTCTTCTGTTATTCCGACTTCTGACATGGCCCGACTCAAGTATTTGCTTCACTTGATCGTGCCATGTTTTCCTCGGGCGTCCCCGGCTTCTTCTTCCGTTCACATTCGCGTCATATATTCTAATCTCCTTAGACTCCTTTCTTCGTTCATTCGCTCTACATGCCCGAACCATCTAAGCGTCCCTTTCTTATTCTTACTCATTACGCTTTTACATCAGCCTTGCATTCTTTACGAATTTCTATATTTTCACACGATCATACATGGTTTTACCACACATTCGCCTCAGAGATCTCATTTCTACTGTATTCAGTTTACTTTCATTTTTCCTCTGCTAATTCCATGCATCAGGGTGGGTATCAGCACTGCTAGCTTCGCTTGTTTGGATTACTTTATGTTAGCGCAAACCGCGTTCAGTCCTCCGTTAATGGAGTTTCCTGCATTCTTTCAATATCCCTATCAGTCTTTCCATATCTCGTAAACATACTTCCCAAATACTCAAACTCATCCACCTGCTCCAAGTATTCATCATTCACAACTATATTGCACACTGTTTTCGTACTCTCTCTTTCAAACACCGTGACTTTAGACTTACTTACATTCATTATTAGCTCATTCTTCATACATACTTCGTTCATCCTAGATACGAGGGACTGTAGATCTTCCATTCTGTTAGCAATCAGCACCGCATCATCAGCATACAACAGGCAACATACTTTCAGAGTATTTCTCATTTTCCCGCCCAAGCCCATCTCTTTCAATTCTTGCATACAATTATCCATGTATAGATTGAATAACCACGGTGACATTTCGTAACACTTTTTGTGATGTCAAACCACTCCGTAAAATCACCGTTTACCCTAACACATGCAACGCGTTCCTCGTACAGAGATGCGATTGACTGTATGAGATTCGTATTCACTCCATACTTGGACAACACCTTCCGTATTTTTTTTCCTGTCAATTAGGTCGTATGCTTTTTGTAGATCTACAAAGGCACAGAAAAGTTTCTGGTTTATTGCCAGAAACTTCTCCGCGAGCATATTCAGCGAGAAAATCTGATCCATGTACCCCCTTCCATTCATAAATGCATTCAGTCTACTTTCATCCTTCCTCTGCCGGATTCAAGCCTCACTGCCATAGATCAGGGTTGGTATCAGCACTCCATTGTGAGTCCCGACATTCCTTTATCTATGAGAAAATTATAAGTGAAGAGTATGTATGAGACAGTGCACGAATGTGAATGAGACAAGGTGTGTGAGTCACAGTGTGTTGTATGGCAGTACATCCTTTCTGCCTACCCCTGCGGAAACGGCGCAATGATTAGTCAGTTAGCCACACGGCACACTTAAAGATAGCTAATCTGTTAATATCGATTTATTATATAGGATAAGTGTAGAATTATCAATACAATATGGCAAGAGGTTGCCAGAAACCCATTTTTACAGTAACTCCACAGAGGAGGGAGAAATACAGAGGCCGAGCTGTTGAAGATAAGAACGACTCGTAGAAGCGACCCTTTCTTATGTGACAAATTTCAACAGTGTACAAATGCACATTTGGTGTGTTTCCCGACTATGCACTATGATCCGTTAAAATACCGGTAGAACAAGGACAGCATCCCCGCCGGACGTCTGAGCTCCAAAGATTGCAATCCAATCTATCAAACGGACTGCCCGTTTCTGCAAAGAGTCGAGGGTTTTTTCAGATATTTTGAGGCTCCCGATCAGAGGTGGCTGTCAAATTCTACAGTGGGGCGCACTTGCTATTTGTACAGGGTCAGAAGTTGTGTAGTAGCTGCAGTATCTGCGGGCTCTGTACAATACGCCCAGCTTCTGAGAGGCTAACTTTACTCGTGCTACAATGAAGCCCCCATACCTGAGCTGAGCTTTTCCTTTGAAAACCGCACTGGCTACTGTAGGTAGAAACCATTTGAATTCTCCAGACGACCGATAAATTATTAAGTATCTACTAACACTATTATGTTCAAGATTTTAGATATTTGGAAAAATATTTTGTCTATATATTTCTGTGGAAATAAGCAAAGACCGGATATTTTCGTGAAATTCGCTTTATTTGGTGTGGCTATAATGATTTGTGTTATAATATTGTTTTAGTTTTCTATTTTACGTAACTGTTAAACGTTTGAAAAAGCTTGTTCATTACTTTAAGGTTTAGGATCTCTATGTACTTGTAATTTTTGATAGCTCTTTATATTATGGCGTAAAATCCATGTAAAATCAAATATATAAAATACGATAACGAGTTGTGTAAAATTGTATAACTTGACATGTCTGAATGTTCAGAATAAAGCATTTTGTTCGCAAGCATACATTTTTTTTTCAAAAAGATTATCAAATAAATTTTACCTTATACACACATGACGTCATTCATTATAGCGAGTGTGCAATTGTGACACTTTTCCACCTTGTAAAATTGATTAAATGTCTTTTTGAAACACGTTATAATTTTTTAAAATAAGTCCTTGTCTTAAAAACAATGAAATTGATAACAGAAACGAAAGAAACACGCGACATGCGACCTATCGCAGTCAACTAACAAGTATAACTAAAAACTAAGTGTCTACTGTCTAGTATTAGCAATAGGACCACGCGGCATCGCGCCGGCAAAAAAAATGCTAAAAATAATGAGGACCGGTTGTCCAGGCGTATTCAATTTGCGAATCGTCATTTGTTTGTTTATATATATTTTTTAAATGTTTTTTCAATTTATTTTCAATACATTTTTTACTATTTACGTAATAAGAAGACAATCCTGCATATCTTGCATGACCATCTTCGCGTTCCTGTGCTGAGGCGGACTAAGTTTTATTTGAAAACTAGGTGATGTGTGCCCGGCCTTCTTGCTATGGATTATTTATTATTTTTTTTAATAAAGTTATGAAGTTGTGAATTCTTGCTTGTCATTTAGGTGCCATAATTGATTTGACAGCGAGAGTGATGCTCTGTGACGACTATTACTGTCTCTAAACAAAGAAACATTCATAATTAATCAAAAAATATATTTTGTTTACACCACTTTATAAATATATCCATGTCATTGCTGTCGAAACATGTAGATATTTGTGTATATTTATAAAGTGGTGTAAACAAAGTATATGTTTTAATTAATTAATTAATAATGCTGCCAGAGAGTGAATACCAATCGACTGAAGAAATTATAAAAGAAAAGTTAATTTGATAATTTTATTTCATTCCAAAAAATTACCTACTTCTGTATTATATTTTGAAAATATTCTACCCAAACAAACCTTATTCTTTTGAATATGTAATCTGTGGCTAACCAGATTGGTAATGTTTTTCACGCTAATTTTAAAACGCTATAGCAACAGTTTTACATATTGGATTTCATTCAAACTACTCTCTAAACCTTCACGGCTCTAATAAGAACAAACTGTACTATTTTCAGCGAAACCGGTCAAGTAATTTTCGAGAAAATCGATGACACAAAGACAAACATTCATTGTTTCATATATAGAGAGTGATTGTTTTATGCTCCTACAAAATGCTGGATAACTCCTCCTCTTAGAAATAATTTGCATATTACGTTTTTTTTTTGCTGGTGGAAGTGAATTATAGAATATTTATAGTTCCTTTGTCCAAAAGCAGTTTTTTATTTTTTTATTTGGGTATATTCGTAATGTCATCGGTTCCGCCTTTACTTAAGGGCACACGGGGCACAAGCCCGGGGGCCCGGCCTGAAGGGGCCCCGGAACCAGGGCCGAAACTCTGCCACGGCCCGAGGGACAAAATAAAATAGAAAATTCAGTTACTGATCCGATTTCCCTGGAAACCATGCCATCTGGCTAGATAGCGGATAGCATTGTTTTATGTAAAATTCGAGTCGTCCACTTCATCAAAACTACCGAAGGGAAGTTGGAAAAGATTTTAAATTTTATTTTTATTTTATTTAGAAGTATACAATACATTATGCATTGTATTCCCAAGAGTTAAGAAACTCATTGTGGGACATATGCAGAACCTGCAGTACAGTTCTTAGAAATAAACATACTTAATAACATTTACAAGACATAATTAGCATTTGTAATAAAGACATATCACTGGTACATTATATAGTTACCATATACTTATTACGGAGACACATCACAGCAATATTCCTTAAGGTATTCTTTCAAATAATAGATTGAAGAAGATAATATTAACACATCCCAAATGAACCCTCTAGTAGAGGTCCTGGGTTCTAGTCCCAGATGCGACTGAAATCTTTTTAATTTCTGTTGTTTTTTCGGTTTCGTGGTTCATTTGGGATGTGTTAATATTTTTTATGTGTTAATGTTTTTTTGATGATATGTTATTATCTTCTTCAATGATTAAATATTACAATGAGGTTTACAAACTTCAATAAGTTATAAAAAATAAAAAAATCAAATAATAGAGTTTTAAGCATCTTACTTTGAGACCTTTCACATTGCCTTGCATTTTCAATATCGTTGGGTAATTTATTGTATTGTGCGTAAGCTATATAATCTAAAGATTTTACTCCATATTTTGTTGAGTGTATTTTTGGTAGATGTAGTTTATTGTGTTGGTGTACGTCGTGATTGTAATTGAGTGTGGTGTTAGTATGTACCGAGTGATGAATTACAGTATTTGTAAATTAACAGGTGGGAATGGTGTTAAATGGAAGTATTTGGGAGGTTATGTAGATGTCTTTGACGTGTGTGTCCCATGGCAAACTAAATATATTTCGTAGGGCTCTATTTTGAATGACTTGGATCTCTGAAATAAATCCCCAGATCCCGGAAAGATATATTAAATGTGAGTGAATCATAGCGTGGTAGATTGATCTCAATAGAGAGGTAGGAAGTAAACCGAGGACACTAGCTTTTTCGAGGCGGTTATTACCAAGATTTATGTTCAGACTTATATTGTTTTTGTTTCCAAACAAAATGTAATGTGTTTTTTTTAAATTAAAACTTAGCTTATTCATTCGTAACCAGTTTGCCAGGCAAGCTACATCTCTTTCCATTTCCTTTTGAAGTTCGTTTATATCAGTATTGTGATAAAGAATCACTGTATCATCTGCGTAGAGTTGAATAGTACCCTTTATTCCCCATTAAACTATGTCATTTATATAAATCAGGTATAATAATGGCCCAAGAACGGAGCCTTGTGGCACACCACAGGTTATCGTTCCCATGCTGCTTGACGCCTTTCCAACAAAAGTCTGACACTGACATTTCGTAGGGCTCTATTTTGAATGTCTTGGATCTCTGTAATGATTTTTTGTCACATAGATGTCGCCCAGAACACCGTGATAGAAACAAGAGGACGATGAAGCGCACCTGTTGCCACAATTTACAGCGGAAAAGCGTTTATACTTGTAATACATTAATTAGACATACAATTAATAAATAGTAATGATATATTAAAAACAAATACCCTTGTTTTTATTGGACATCTGACACTCATTTATGCGATAATGAGCCATAAAGTTACTCTCTCTAGAGCACATCATCGCGTGACATTGCTGTGTCAGATGGAACTTTGTTATTCCAAGGGGTCGAAATGCAAATCAGTACAAAGATAATTCAAAATGATAACAGCGGTAGATGGTTTGGGCATGTAGAGCGGATGAACGAAGAAAGGAGTGATAATATGTAATATGACGCTAATGTGAGCATAGAATAACTGAAATACCGTATCACAGTAGCAATTTAAAAATACTACTCTTTTCACATGATACTTCTTTGATGTGATTTGAAATTTTCACAGCAAAAGATTAATTTTGGCCACCGTCGTCCGAATGTATAGACGTGCCATAATAGTCATATTTGCCTACCATTTCGACGGCTGAAGGCAACCACGTGACAACCTGAATTTGGCACCAGGCGGGTTCGCACATTTCTCGAATACATGACGCCATCATTCGTGTATTGACTGGCGGCGAGCGATCATTCGAAGATTTTTAGGAATAAAACAATACTTATGGTTTTCCGCTCATTCAGTTGTTGTAAAAATAAAAGTGGTAAAGAGAATAATCAAAACTGTCGCGTTACATTCCACAGATAAGCATTTTTTTCTATTTTATTTTACTTATTCAATTATATAGTACATAAACAGTTTTAGTCATCGGCTAAAGCGCCGGCCGTCCACGTTTCTTTCATGTGATTTTTTCTGCGGTAAAATATTTGTAAAAAGGTCAAACTAAATACTACAACAAAATATTCGGTTTTTTAAACAATCCGAACCTTTTTTCTTATTTACTGCTTTACTTATTGACTATTTGGGTTAGTTTGGAATCTGTTCTACAGCTACGGCAATAAAGAAGATTGCCATACATTCCTCACAATTGTAAAAAGGACAAGTTGAACATTAGCAGATTTGCTTTTCGAAGAGTTAATACTAATTCTTTGCATTGCAATGCGAGTTGCCTAGAAACTGTCGGGATGCATTTATTCGCAAATCAAATGCCAGTGACCAACCGCCTAAGCTCGCCCCCCTTATGTTGACTTCTTCACCCTACGTGTTAGGGTATCTCTGTGTATCGTTTGCTCTGTGTGTATAGTCAACTTTTCGGAAAGTCTTGAATTGCTCATCATCAGAACAGATGTGACACATCATATCTTTTGGTGTTTTTTTAAATTTTATTTTCTTTTCTTTATTATACAAAGAACCCGCTAAAGGAGTGATAACCTTTTTAGCCGGCGGGCCAATTTATAATGGTTTCTTATCAAGTGTTAGTGCTAGTTTTTTTATGATTGTAGTAATTCGCGGAAGAGAAGAACTTCATGAGGGTATATTCCTAAATCTAACTAACTACCCGTCTCCCTGCAAGGATAGGCAGAGAGACGGGTAGTTAGACCACAGTTTAGTTTTAGACCACACAACGTGACAAAGTGGTAGACACTCTCAAAATATTGTCAACTGTGTACAAGAAGGGTCGCTTCTACGACTCGTTCTTGTGTTCAACAGCTCGGCTATGGAATGATCTGCCGGCCTCTGTGTTTCCTCCCCCCTTCAAGACGGATCTCTTCACTCCTTCCTATCCTCCAAAAGACCCTCTATACAGCATCCCCAAAGATGATACGGGGGGCTACTGTGTGCCAGGTTTTTCTAATAAAACCATTTTGTATTTTGTAGAACGATTATGACATTAAAAACTATAAAACGTAACATACGAGTATTTGCGTTAGGCTGTTCAAAACAATGAAAACACCTGACCTGTGCTGAATGTTCCCTCTCTCTCTGTCGGGCGACCTCTCCCTCTGTCCGCGTATGATAACCGGAGGCCGGTTGTACATACATAGTTAATATACCACACATTGTAAGATAAACAATCTATCCTTCTATTACATAGCGCAGCGAGAGTACTGGAGATCAATAGTATCTACAGCCCAAAATTGAATGAAGTACAAATAATAAAATACCTAGGATAGAACTCCCAAGTTGAGAATGTTAGCAACAAATAAAAAAAAATAAAAAAACTCACCTATTTTTTCAAAACAATAAGTAAAATTTTAGATAAAGAGCAAGTAATTAAAATGTATTACACCTCAGGCCAATCTCATCTACATTACCTTATCGGGTGGGGAAGTTCATGCGATTTCACTATAAAATCATAGCTCAAAAGGCAATTCTGAAAATTATTCTTAGAGTCCCCATCGGAACTCTTACAGACTTGTTTTTAATTCCCTGAATTTAATGTCTCGGAAACAATTACATTTTATTAATTGATAAACTAAAGTTCTTAAAAACTTAAGACAAGATTTTTGTGCATAGCGCAAAGGGTAACAATTATTATTTTTATAAACAATAATTATTAATCTAAAACACTCATCCAAATTGAAAAAAACCTTCCGAGCAAAGATTATTTTTATAAACAATAATTATTAATCTAAAACACTCATCCAAATTGAAAAAAACCTTCCGAGCAAAGATTATTTTTATAAACAATAATTATTAATCTAAAACACTCATCCAAATTGAAAAAAACCTTCCGAGCAAAGATAAATGTCGCCGGCAGATAAATGTTACCCTTTGCGCTATGCACAAAAATCTTGTCTTAAGTTTTTAAGAACTTTAGTTTATCAATTAATAAATATTTGACAAGTCAAAGCAATTTTCACCAATAAAATGTAGACATAATTTGTCTCGACGCCATCTATTTGAGGGATTTAGCCGTTACAAGCCTCTCTCATATTAATAAAGTTGGTTGTTTACAGGTGAAAATATAATAAAAACAGTAATTATTAAATGGAACACTAGTATATATTGATTAACTTGGCGGGTTTGCGATAAGCCGACGTAGCTCAACGGTAGAGCATCTAACCGGACATTAGAAGGGTGCGGGTTCGAGTCCTGCCGGCGACATTTATCTTTGCTCGGAAGGTTTTTTTTCAATTTGGATGAGTGTTTTAGATTAATAATTATTGTTTATAAAAATAATTACATTTTAATTTAAGCATTCAAAAAGCAGGATAATTTCGCCCATACTAACTCGGCTCGGTTCACAAGGTCCTCAATACAACTTACATTCCCCCAACCTACAACTAAAACAACTATTGAGTTTATTTATACTATTTTAAATGGTGTCTCGGACATACCTATCAGATATGGGACATCTTTTTTTTACAGTAACGTGTGGACCCGAGGGAAATTATTTCCCACGAGACCCGTGTTATCTTCGGGGAAGCTGTGTGGAGGATCTTTTAGAGAATAGGAAGGAGTGAATGATGTAGGACGGAGGAAACACAGAGGCCAGTAGATCATTCCACAGCCGAGCAATTGGACACAAGAACGAGTCGTAGAAGCGATCCGTTCTCATGTGACAAATGTCAACCGTGTGCAAATGTTGAACGCGCGTTTGGCGTGTTTCCCGATTGTACACCGGTGCCGAAGGGATCAATGATACTACTTCCTCGGAACATTCATTAAAAAACCAGTAGAAAAAAGTGGAACGGCCTCAATAGTCGAGGAGTAAGGCTCTCGACTACGAATTCGAAGGTCGCGGGTTCAAATCCTGGCGTGCGCAAGTAAATTTTATTTAATTAATTTGTGTTGTTTCACGATTAATTACTTAAAAATAATATATAGTATATTTGGGCACGTTCCAGAGTGGAAGATACTCTCAGTATCGCCCTGGTGAAAGACCACCTTTCAGAATTGAAACGTTGCTTGAAATGGCTTTTAGTCGTGTTTGGTGACCAAATTTGAATAGCCAGGTATTTCCCCACCTTCCTCTTCCCCTTCTCCTTCCCCTCCCCAATACCTTCAGCCTCGCAACATTCCCCAATTGGGAATGCCATAGTCTCACTGGCTCCAGACGGTTGGGAGCAGTTTGGACTCTTGTGCGGTATTCATATAAAAAAAAGAACAATCTAGGTCCCGAATAGACCATGAGGTCCTAGGTTCGAGTCTAAACGGCTACCGTTAAATTTTTCTTTTCCGTGTCTTTTCGGTTTCATTTTCCATTTTAAGGGTTATTAATATTATCTTCTAACTTTTTATTTATAATTTGTTTTAGTCAATGCGATGATGGCATCCCCGGATTGGATTATATTTTGAAGTTGGACAAAGTGGGGAATGGAAGGAGATGGGGAAGAGCAAGGTTAGGAATAGCCTGATTCAGATCCGTTAACTCAACCAGGCATTTCAACAAACGACATTATGATTCTGATTGGTGGTATTTCACCAGGGCGACACTGAGAGTATCTATCACTTTGAAACGTGTAATATAATAACTTATGAGTAGTAAATCCACTGAGCGTCAAACACTGCTTGAAATGGAAGACATGGCACGACCGAGTAAAACAAACGGAATAAAAACCCTAACCAAGGAAAGTAAAAAGGACAAACATTTGGTTATGAACAATTTACTAAAGTTACTTTTTGTACTATATTAATATGCTATTAACTATTTGCTGCATCCCTGAGTTTCGTCCTCGGCTCATAAAGCTGAGTGATACATAACTCAATCTTATCAATATTACTCAATAATATTACCTTTTTTTATTACTCAATTTTAAACGCACTTTTTTCCTCATATCACCAACCAATACCTATCAAACACATATACATAATCTCTTTATACTTAATTATACTTTTTCTAGATATATTATATTACCATACTATTTCAATACTAGTATTTTTCCTTTCTGTGTTTGTATAATGGCACTTATATTAATATGAACAAAACTAGTCAATTTGACTGTCCTAAAACGGGATTTGTTCCTAGTTGGGCAGTCAAAGCTTTCTTAAATGTCGATGTTAAATAATGTGTGTTACAAATAAATAAATAAATATTATTTTGTTAATATTATTATTATTATCATTACTAAATATTTGTCGTCAAAAGAATGTATTACATAACAGTGCGTATCAATGTGAATGAACCAAATATAAGCCGATCGGTCAGGGGCGGTCGCAGCAGACGATTTGGACGGTCCCCATCATGAAACATGGCTGAAATAATAAATAAAATAAAATAATCAGAATTGGAATTCTTTTGATCTGGGATGAGCTTCCTGAGGCGTCTGCGTGGTAAAACCACATTTGGTCGTGTTGGAAATGTGGTGATTCGGAAATCATGCAAAGCTGAAGCAATGAATAAGATTAAGAAAGGGACGCTTTGATGGTTCTGGCATGTAGAAAGGAGTGCCAAGAGAATATATGACGGGAAAGTGAATGGTAGAACAAGTAACGGAATAAAATACTCGAGTCGGGCCACATCAAGAGTCAGAATAACAGAAGAGTATGTATAAATGTGAATGACCCAAGGAGTGTGTGCCGAGACAGGTTAGTGTTTTATGTGGCAGTCTATCCACTGTGGCTACCCCTAACAAGAGAACCGCGCATGTATTATACTTGAGAGAACATTCAAGTCAAAGCCTGAACAAGGTTTTGGTAGTCCATGATTATAGACAATCTAAATGACAATCTTCGAAGTTTATTTTCGTAAAGCCAGACAAAAACATTTAGACTGCCACCAAAAATGACAAGACCCCGGTTTGAGTTAACAAGCCTCGACATATAATTTATTTTATAACCTAATAATCTGACAGCATTTGATTTCCTCCTATCGCCGTCATTATAGTGGGTGCATATTGCACGCGCAAGGCTGTAATGAAGGAATTGCGGGGCAGCATTAGAGTTCAACAGAGGATTGAGCCCGCACAGCCGCAGTGAGATCCTGTAGCTTTTTGGACCTATCGTCTATGTCTATAAGTACCATAAATAATATTATTATTTTGGAATTCTATCGGTTTATCCCTCCGGCGAGTAAATGATTATGTGTGAAGAATTGTGAGGAGAGAGTAGTTACCTCTGGAGAGAGTCCTCTGCCGATGCCCTTCAAGGCCGAGGGACACTTGGAGATGTGCACGCACTGCCCCGCCTGGCCGCTCTCTCTCTCGCAGGGATCTCCTGCAACAAACGCGTCATACTATATTACACACAATGTACAACATCATGGTACATTATACAACAATACACAGCATTACAGAAAAGTACAATATATTGACCGGTCAGTGGCTGAGTTAGCATCGTGTTTGGTCTCACCCAGGCGTCGTGAGTTCAATTCCTCCGCTGGCTAAGTCCTCCATTACGACACAAGCAATATCTTTCGCTTACTGTGATGGTAATAGGAGATTTTCAAATATTGTCAGGTTACTCGTAACCAGGGAATATTTGTCTTTCTTATAAAAATAAAAATAATAAATAAATTATATTACATTACACAATATTACACAACATTACACAACAATACACAACATTACACAACAATGGACAACATTACGCAAATTTTTACAACAATCCACAACATTACACGACAATACAATATAACATTACATTACACAGCATTACACAACAATACACAACTTTACAGAATAATACACAATATTACACAGCATTACACAATATTACACAGCATCACACAACAATACACATCAATGGACAACATTACGCAAATTTTTACAACAATCCACAACATTACACAACAATACAATATAACATTACATTACACAGCATTACACTACAATACACAACTTTACACAACATTACACATCATTACAGAACATTTCACAGCATTACACAACATTACACAGCATTACACAACATTACACATCATTATACAACATTACATACCATTATACAACATTACACATCATTACACAACATTACACAGTTTTACACAACATTACACAGCATTACACACCATTACACATCATTACACAACATTACACAGTTTTACACAATATTACCCAACATTACACATCATTACACAACATTACACAGCATTACACAATATTACACAACATTACACAGCATTGCTCAACACTGCACTACGTAATATTGCATTATTAAGCAACATTCCAAAAAAAAATATTACGAATTACACGATTCATGTTTTAATTAAAATTAAAAATAATTTAGAAAACATATTTAAAGAACATCGCTAAAGGTGCCCGTAGATGAGCAACTTTTATAACAATTTCTTGACTGCAAGCAACGAGATATTGCCATATTCCTTTTCGGAAAGTCATTACAAAGAAAAAATAAACTGTCAAGAAACCTTTCGTATCAAACGTAAATCTCAATTAAAAAGCACTGAATCATCTACAATAAAATTTAATTTACGCACTTTTAAAGATCTATTCACACCTACCAGTACCGCACAGTACAGTGCAGCACGGCACAGACACAGCACAGACGCGAGTACGGCTGTCAACTGTACTGTTAAGCAAGCGTCAGCGTCCACAACAGGCTTGAGGATTTCATAAAATCCGTTAAATGATATTCCTGTTCCAGTTAGAGACTATTTCCCTATTCTAAAAAGTAAATACAAACTCCAATGGTCCTCTGAATGGAAAATGACGTTTATTCCTGTCAAGCCTTGGTTTCATAAATACACTTGAATGCCAAAAAAATATATTTCCTCCATAACTCGAATGAGACTAGGTCACACTTCTTGTCTTATTCATCTCGCCAGATTCCACAGTCAGCTCGCCTTACTGCGATTGTGGGTCAGAGGACACTCTGGACCATAATTTCTTTGAGTGTCCTATCAATGACCAATTCCCAAACTTTACGCATGAATTGGTAAAACTTAAAATTGATCTCCCTACCAGTATTCCCTGCCTTCTAAGTCTCAACACCCCCCAAATTCACAATTTATTAGCAAAATATATTTATAAAAATGGCGTTAAAATTTAAGTCATCGGAGATTTAAAACACATAAATTTACACTGTAACTTATTTGCTTCAATTTTATATCCTGTTTAAAAGTAACTAATTTTAAGAACAATCTGTACTATTAAAATCTAACTGATTGAACTTGGCCAAGACCGCCCTTAATGGGTGGAAGCCAGAAAATAACAAAACAAAAAAGATTTCATAATCCTATTCCGATATTTATTATTATATTATATCCTGAATTCCCTGGTCAATCCAATCAATTTATATCTCGTTTTTAGCAATATCTGCATCTAATGACCCCAACTGGAGAAGATGGCGGTGCTAACGGTATGTGTTCATACTAACTGCGTAGGCGCAGACGTCTAGTGGTCTAGTGGCCAGTCACGGGTCACCACTAAAGTCAAAATATTCTAGCCGACAATCTCTTCTGGTGTTGCGTTACGCTTACGTACGCTGTAATATCGTCGTCGGGTCATAAAGCTGAGTGATACGTAACTCAATCTTATCAATATCACTCAATAATATTATCTTTTTTAGTACTCAATTTTAAACACATTTTTTCCTCATAGCACCAACCAGTACCTATCTAACACATATACATACCATAATTGTTTATTCTATAATACTTAACTATTCCACTATGCTCAAATTATCTGCTTTACGTAAACGATAATTCCATACTTTTTTTCTTATCTCTTTGAACTTAATTATTATTTTATATTAATTATTATACTATACTCAAATTACCTGGTATACACAATCGTTTTTTTCTGTACTATTCTTCACATCTCTTTATATTTTTTTCTATATATATTATACTGTAATACTATGTCAATGCTGGCTTTTTTCCCTTCTATTTTTGTATAATGGCACTTAATATGAACTAAACTTGTCAATTTGACTGTCCTAAAACGGGATTTGTTCCCAGTTGGGCAGTCAAAGTACGTTTTATTGTTAAATAATGTGTTTCAAATAAATATGAATGTGTTCATAGATAATGTAATCAACTAATGTTGTCGTGTCAGTACTGAACTGCTCTATACTGTGCGGTACTGGTGGATGAGAACAGAAATTTACCCTTGATCGCCCCACAAGAGTTTTAATTAACTGTCACTTTATGCGTAACATGGCGCCCAATTTAAGATCTTTATTGAGACAATGTATTCGAGTTCGCAGATTTACAATTACCCTCTTACCCTCTGGTAATGTTTCATCAGCCAAATCTGAATGCGTCTTAGAGATTTACTCACTCCCCGAGTTACTTACGGCCGTTCTTCCCAAGCCCACTGAGCAACTGTTGAGCTGAAATTTTGCCTCAACACTGTTCAAATGCACAAATACGCTCTTCCCAGCAAAATCCTCGATCAAACGATGAATTTTTTTATATATCGATTTTTGTGAATTAAGTTCTCCTCAACAGAGGACTACTTATTAAAATTGTCAACAGGGTGAAAAATGTCACCGAAATGTCAAACGTCATTATTGGTTCGCGATCTATTTTACGCGATTCAAGGATTTATTTCCGTTTTCGAATGTCAAAAGCATGTTTTTGTGTGTTTTAACTAAAACTGAAGAGAACCTTACTAGTTTACTTATAATAAGCTACGTTTTGTCTAGTTTTTCACGGAGGAGAAACGGCAAATGTCAAACGTACAAAACGAATAATGTACTTTCACGGCATTTGATAATAAAAATAATAATAATAATTCCGTGATTTGTATAGCGCCGTTTTTGTGAAAAATCATCTAATTTTTATTGTCTTTAAAAATGGGCGGGCACTATTTTATTGTCTATGAAAGTGGGCGGGCACCTTCATATACAATTTAGGATGTACACCGATAAAAGAAGGTCGAAAACAGGCAAATAGAGCCTTGCTCAATAAATCACTAGGCTGATCGGTGCCTCAGACTGATCATTCGAGAAATTGGAAAGAATGGCCGTGAGTCGTTAGATACTAATTTACATGTTCAAATAAACTTTCATACTTTGAAGCATTATTTTCATTTTTATTACTAACTCCTGATGTGTACCCGGCCATGTCCGGGTTTTTTTTTTTGTAATAAAGTTATGAAGTTGTGAATTCTTGCTTGCCGTTTGGGTGCCATCATTGATATGATAGCGAAAATATTTATATTTCAATTTTATTTCATTCCAAACATTTAGTTTTTCAAAATATATCTAAATAATAAAGTTCTCAAGTAGGTATCTACTTGTGTTTTCCATTTTTTTAATATTCTACCCAAACAAACCTTCTTCTTTTGAATATGTAATCTACGGCTAACCAGATTGGTATATCTATGGGATAATCTCCATGTTTTTCATACTAATTTTAAAACGTTATAGCATCAGTTTTACATATTGGATTTCATTCAAACTACTCTCTAATCCTTCCCGGCACTAATAAGAACAAACTGTGCTATTTTCAGCGAAACCAGTTATGTAATTTTCGAGAAAATTTATGACATACAGACAAACATTTTTTTACATATTGAAGATATGATAAATAATTCCGTTATTATTATTATTTTAATTTGTTTGGCTATTGAAACTCGCTTAAAATTAATATAAAAAATAATAAACTTAAAAAATAAATAAAATTGTTTTACGTACCAATAGATCCACTTGTACCGACTTTGCAGGTATGTATGGGTTTTTTATTTCCCGACGAAGAACCAGTGGTAGCTACTGAATTTAAACAGCAGACGATGGTGTGAATTCCGGCTAGACCGCACAGCTGGAAACATAACATCGCAATAATACTTGGAATTATGTATACATGGTGTCTGGAAACTAGTGGTGCAAGCGGGGACCTGGTGTCGACCAATTCTTTTAAAATTTGACTTAAAAAATTCAAATTTCGGTGCATGTTAAAAATGTTATGGAAAGAATGCACATAAATAATGGATTAATCCATTTGAAAACTTTTTTGTTAACGGTCAGCACGCAGAGGTACGCACTTTGCGGGTTGCTAACTCAAGAAATATTACGAATGATCTATCTGTAACTTCTATACAAGTGGAGACCTGAAGAATTTGCGTAAATTTTTAGGAAAATTGGTGTTATTTTTCGGCGAAATTCGATTTATTTTGGTGAAATTCGTGAAATTTTTGGGAAAATTTAGCTATTTTTCGGTGAAATTCGCGTTATTTTTCGCAAAAATCACGTTATTTTGGCGAAATTCTAAATATTTTGGTGGATATCGCGTCATTTTTGGGAACATTGAGTTATTTTTCAACAAAAAGGTGGATTTTTGCAACAAAAGTGGTGTTTCCTTTTTGGAATATTGTAACAAAAGGTGTGTTATGTTTCTTTTTTGGTATTTTGTAACAAAAGTGGTGTTATGTTTCCTTTTTGGTATTTTGTAACAAAAGTTGTGTTATGTTTCCTTTTTGGTATTTTGTAACAAAAGTGGTTTATGTTTCTTTTATGGTACTTTGTAACAAAACGTGTGTTATGTTTCCTTTTTGGTATTTTGTAACAAAAGTTGTGTTATGTTTCCTTTTTGGTATTTTGTAACAAAAGTTGTGTTATGTTTCCTTTTTGGTATTTTGTAACAAAACGTGTGTTATGTTTCCTTTTTGGTATTTTGTAACAAAAGTGGTGTTATGTTTCTTTTATGGTATTTTGTAACAAAAGTGGTTTATGTTTCCTTTTTGGTATTTTGTAACAAAAGTTGTGTTATGTTTCCTTTTTGGTATTTTGTAACAAAACGTGTGTTATGTTTCCTTTTTGGTATTTTGTAACAAAAGTGGTGTTATGTTTCTTTTATGGTATTTTGTAACAAAACGTGTGTTATGTTTCCTTTTTGGTATTTTGTAACAAAAGGTGTGTTATGTTTCATTTTTGGTATTTTGCAACAAAAGTTGCGTTATGTTTCCTTTTGGGTACTTTGCAAAAAAGTGGTGATATGTTTCCTTTTTGGTACTTTGCAACAAAGGTTGTGTTATGTTTAATTTTTGGTATTTTGCTACAAAAGCAGTCCAATATGTATGTATTTATTTTTTTAGTGTATTATTTTTTTGGCAATCAAAAAAAGAATGATTTCCAATATAAAGCTAGCTGCGTTCCATTTTATGGCTATTCACCCTCCTCAAAACCATAGACAATGAAATATTTAGAACGTACACTATTAGATATTTTTGTCTTTTGATTTATACATTTTCCTAACTAACCGAATAGAATTTACAGATAAATAATTTGTTATATAGCTTGATTAAGCAACCTGCAAAGTTTGGGACCATTTTTGAGTGTTGCCTTAAAAATATTCATTTACAAATAATAATTTGAAAAAGAATATCGTTGTGTTTGATTTGTTCCTGTAGTCGACTGGAAAAAGAATATCATTGGGTTTGATTTGTTCCTGTAGTCGACTGGAAAAAGAATATCGTTGGGTTTGATTTGTTCCTGTAGTCGACTGGAAAAAGGATATCGTTGTGTTTGATTTGTTCCTGTAGTCGACTGGAAAAAGATTGTCCTTGGTAATAATAATGGGCATGGAACAATGTGATTTATGTCCAATATGGTTTCCAGATATAAAAGGATATTATTTGTATTTTTCTTTTATGATTTGAATTATTGATAATTATTAGAGAGAGACTTGAATATTTCTCGTTTGCGGTAACATGATTTTTTACGCGAAATTCGTCATTTTTACGCGAACAACCATAAGATGTATCGCAGCTATCTTCATTTCAAAAATGCCCCGTACTGTCATTCTTTTTACGATTTAAAAAAAAAAAGACAATAAATTTTAAAATATATATATATATATGCATCAGATTTATTGCAAAATACCACCATTTTGCAGAAAAATAAAGCTTTTTTTCCAAAAATTACGCCAAAGATAAGGCGAAATACGCCAAAATAATGGGAATTTCATCGAAAAATAACAACACTTTTCCCAAAAAATTTGTCGAATTACGCCAAATTAACTCGAATTTCATCGACACCTTTCCTAAAAAATAAGACTAATTTTAATGTCCCTTATTTCATATACATTTTTTTGCGTTTTTTTATTTTGGAGCCATTGAGAATATGGCATCCCCAATTGGGGCATGTTGTGAGGCTGAAGGTAGTGAGAATGGGAAGGAGATGGGAAAGAAGAAGGTGGGGAAGTACCTAGCTATTGAGATCTGGTCACCAAATACGGAGAAAACCATTTTAAGCAACGTTTCAATTCTGAACGGTGGTATTTTACCAGGGCGATACTGAAAGTATCTACCACTCTGGAACGTGCTGCAAATATATTATAAATTATTTTTAATGAATAAGTTGCGAAAAAATACAAATTAAACAAATAAAATATACTTGTCCACGCCGGGATTTGAACCCGCGACCTCCGGATTCTTATCCAAGGATCGTAACCACACAACCACGGAGGACATCAAATAATAATATAATGTAATAGTCTCTGTTTGAAAACATATTGTATTCTGAATAAAATCACCTAAATACTGAAGTACGAGTATCACAGTACCATCTGTAGCACGAATAATGAGATTTGTGTGTGTGTGTGTGTTGGATTGTTTACCTGTGGGTTAATGTTGTACTTGACGGCCGCCAGGGCTACCGGGCATTCCGACAGTCTCTTGCATGTCCCCTCCTCCCCTGTCGTCTCCCGAAAGCAATTGTCACCTGAAAACAAGTATGCATCCTATTGAAGAAAAAATTATCTACAGTGCGAGGGAACATTTCTCCCTCTTCCTGTGTCAACTGTGGTTAGAGGTGCACAAATGTTAAGATAATCTTCTCTAACCAGCGAGCGGGCTGCCTATGCTACTGTAGGAATAATATTCCACACTTTTATCAGTCTCAAAAATCTTTCAGTAAGATCAATTCTGTGGTACAACATTATATTTCAGCACATTAATAACCCTATATATAATACACATAGACTAAAGCACACTTACAACACTCCTCTCAATCTTAATGTAGGATTAATGGTTCCTAAGCATAAAACCAAGTATGGACAAAGAACTTTAGATGACATGATTCCTAGTAGTATAAATATGTTACCGGCTGAAATAAAAAACTGTAATAAAACTAAACAGTCAATAAATATATTGATAACTTGGCTATCTGAAAGAAACTATTTGTATTAGATAATAAGGAAATATTATTTCATGGATGATATATTTCTTTCGTTTATGTTTTTATTTTTTTAATATATTTTTGTAGAAATATTTTAGATTAAGATCCTTGAGAAATATTTATGTTTTAATTTGTTACATATGTTTTTATTTTATGTAGACATTGAAACCTTGTCTGTAAATTTTGAGTTTTGAATAACGCGCCCCCGTTAGACAAACTACAAAAAAGTAGTTTATTTGGATTTTGAATTGTATTTTTTCGTTTTTTAAAATGTTAATAAAAAAGAGCTTTTATTTATGTTTATTTTAAATGTGCTAGCGTCACTTGCTGATGGCAATCTTATATTTAAGCCCGCTCACTAACGTAATGGAGGGTATAATATGGAATTAAAACAGTTTTTAAGCAAAGGCGAGACATTGATATCATGTACAAATCAATTAATATATTACCTGTTCGTGTTCTTTTGTGGCAAAAAATTTCACTGCAACATATATCCGACAGTCCGTGCAAGGCAGTGGTGGATCATGTACAATACACAATACACAATTCACACAAAATACAGGAATGATATTTCAAAACAAATATGGTCGACGAACCCTTTAATACATTGTATCATTTATAATTAACAAGTTGCCGTACGAATTTAAAAACAATTGCTCTATGACGAAATTCTCACTGATGTTAAAGTTTTGGCTGTTGGAAAGAAACCTGGGGAGCTATTCCCGTTCTTTTTAAGGAATTTTAATCCAAAATCTTTGCCGTTCCTTGAGTGTGAGTTCCAAACGAGTGAATCCGGATTTGCGAACTCGGAGTAAGCGCATCGCCTTCGGAATCGAATTCATTGGACTCGGCCGGTCGTACTGGCTTTCTTCAATGCCGCGCTTGACGTGAATCGTCAAAGATGTCAACATCTATATAATGTTTACTAGCTAATTATGTTTAAAGTAAATAATAACGTAATTGGTAACATACTTAATATTGAGTTAAAAAAACATCGCAAATATTGACCATTTTGATGAATGTCGCTCGCTGAATTCAGCTGACAGCTGTCATCCGAGAGAACCGGAACCGCAGTTAAGTAAGAAGGCTTTAACCTTAAGGAAAACGTAAGGAATCTTCTTTAAAAAGAACGGGAATAGCGCCCCTGGTGTATGATGGTAACAACTTGGTTGTATAGCTCCTTGATATCTGCTGTATTTACGCTATTTTTCTCTTTCTTACATTGTCTATTGAACAAAAATGATGGTCTCCTTGATCGTATATCTCCTTTATGGCTCCGACTGTCTTTAAAATTATTTTAGTGGTACTGTTATATTAAGTCTATCCTCACTGTAACAAAACTGTAATACTGTTTTTTTTTTCTCAATTTGTTTAATACTTGCTGATATTTTTATAATATTATTTAAATCGATATTATGTAATTGGAGTCTATTATCTCTATAACAAAACTGTTTCATATTTTTTTTAAATATATTTTTCAATAACTTGTGTACATTGATCACAGCATGCATGCACCTATATTGTTCTATTATTACGCTACATTTGTATGATGATTGTTATTCATTGTTGTATTATATAATATTGTTGAACTAAACTCCTGCTGACAAGCTGCTTGCAGTGGCTCAGCGGGTACAAGTCCCCATTGTATGTAATTAATTTTATACAATAAAAAATAAATAAAAAAGACAAATTGTTTGATGTGCTTCAAAGAAATTCTAATGTAACAATGTCATCAAATAGCCAATCAAAAATTGGGGACATAAAACCAGTATACGTTCCTTGCAAAATCAGTGTAAAATATTGTTCACCCACATGAAGGAGGAAGGGGGGTGAGGCGGCTGTCTATGTCGCCCGAATCCTTCCGACCGTGAACGAACTCAACAAACGGATCACCGCGTCGCGGCCCGGAGCATTTGAGTTTCCGACGTGAATACTTCATTATCGCCTTTTTTTACATTAATAAAACCAATATACATGAATACCGCACAAGCGTCTCAAAAGGCAGGAACAAGTGGGTCTATAGCATTTCAGTAATGGGGTACGTTCTGAGGCTGGAGAAGAGGAAAGTTAGAAAGTGTACCTGGCTATTCTGATCTAGTCACTAAACACAACTAAAGTCATTTAAATCAAAAGTTTAAATCCTGAATTGCGGTGTTTCACCAGGGCGATACTGAGAGTATGTACATACCACTCTCCCCTTTTAATAGAACTATCCATTAATATTTTCAGAACACAGACACAGGTGGGAATGTTGAGTTTGTTTTTTTTTACGGTAAGTCCAAGAGGCCCTGAGGGAAATAATTTCCCTCAAGGCCTATATCATCTTTGGGGAGGCTGTGTGGAGGTTCTTTTAGAGGATAGGAAGGAGTGAACCTGGGTCTTGAAGAGACCCATGTTGTAGGAGGGAGGAAACACATTCCACAGCCGAGCTGTTGAACACAAGAACGAGTCGTAGAATCGATCCTTCAAGTACACAATTGACAATATTTTAAATGTCTACAACTTTGTCGCGTTGTGTGGCGATCTATCCTCTCTGCCTACCCTTGCAGAGAGACAGTTAGTTAGTTAGATTTAAGAATATACCTTCATGAAGTTCTTCTCTTCCGTAAATTATCACAATCATAAAAAATAGCACAAACACTTGATAAGAAATCATTATAAATATGTATTTTTTAATGTTATTATAATATAGTTACACGAATAACCGAGTGATGTCAGAAACTCCTTAGTTATAGTGGCAGTTGTCAAGAAATAAATTATTGTTTCTGTTGACAAAATATTTTTTTTCCGTTTTAAGGAGCAAATTTCCCCAGAAAATATCCGAAATCCCTAAAAAAACAAACTCTTGACAAAAAACAAGCAGTCCATTTGAAATAGAATTAACGTATTGATCTAATCTGAATTTAAGGCAAACTGATGTCGCCAGTTGGTGTGAGTCCTTTGGACTCCTAAGCCCCAGATAGGTCAAGCAAATAAAAACATTATATACTTATTTACTTGTTTATTTATACATACAGTACAACATGTGCCATTATGGGTACGAAACGTGTTAGCGCTCTCAGATAGCGCTAATTTAAATGTTTTAGAAAAAATAACACCCTTAGCGTGTAACGCTTTTTAAATATTGAGATGAATTATTTGTTGGTGGGTGAACATACTCAATGGAATAAATTGTTATAGTAAGTTTAATGCTCAAGTTCATCAAGAAATTTAAACTAGAAAGAATAAAAAAGTATAAATTATAAAAACTTGTAAAATATAAAGTATAAAAACTTGTAAAGCATAAAGTATAAAAACTTGTAAAATATGAGGTATAAAAATTGTACAACATAAAGTATAAAAAATTGGAAATCATAAAGCATAAAAACCAGTAAAAATATTTTTTTAAATAATTACGTAATGTATAAAATCTTGTAAACGTATAAAGTATTAATAGGTAATTAAATCAACATACATAGAATACAGTTATTGTTGTTAGGTTGCCATGTATACAGGTCAATTAAAATCCAACCTCCTTCCCATTCACAGAGCACGTGTTCCAAGTCCTAACAAATCAGTGCCTCCTGATGTGCCAGTCACACCGGGTCAGGAGTGCTCCTGGCTGGAGTGGTATATTCGTATCGTATCGTATACATAGAAAACAGTTCTTGATGTAGATTAATCTATTGAAACTTCATATTGCAGACAAACTTTGTATTATGCATCTTTTATATGAAAATAGACTACCGGTGTCATTGACAGTAGAAAATTCATTGCCTAATCCATACAAGTGGTATATTATTGAATTCCGTTCTGCGTTAGTGCCGTAATTGTTAGAATGATAAGGTGATTTGAGTCTAGTTGATCAACTATGTAAACTAGGGTAGGTATCAGAGTTGATTTGAACACAAATTTGCAAGTAACAATATTCGACTCAACTGATTGCGACTTTTGATTGTTTTTCAACTTCAGAAAAAACTACATTCATTTTTACATAATAAAAAGTAGAACTTCACTGTAAAATCTTATTGAATATTCAATACAGATGTTTGACACCTTAAATGGGATGTCATTGTGTTTTGAGTTAGCGGAAACTGACGTGAAACCGGTTCTTAACTCAATTACTTCAGAACCGGTTCCACAAAAAGAAAAAAAAAACATGTGGTCACTAGAGAAATTTCGAGAACTGAAAATTTTCATACCCTGTGCAGCGAAATTCTGAGAACTACGGAACTGTTCCTAAGCATTACAGAAGTATATACACATGCGCCGATACTCAATAAGAAACTCCAGTGAAAAATATTATGACTTTAAAAATATGTATTCATATAGATCAGCAAACGCCGATTCTGAGTTTATAACTTTTATTATCTATAATTATACGTAGAATTTATAAATCGTTATTTCAAAGGTGAATAAATAATCATCTCATCAAAACACCTTGTTATATTGGTACCATTGTATTTGGAACATCTGACGTCACGTGTGTTTTCTGTTTTTGTATTAGTATGGAGATTTTTATTTTTAGATTTTGTTTTGTATTTTGAATATGTATTTTTTTAGCTTTGGTGAAATTTAAACTTATTTTAGGTGACTTTAAGCTCTATAATTGTTTATTCAATTTATTTTTAATAACTTGTTGAAGTTTATAAACCTCATTTTTTTTTTTTTTTTTACATGAAAACCGCACAAGAGTCCCAACTGCTCCCAACCGTCTGGAGCCAGTGAGACTATGGCATTCCCAATTGGGGAATGTTGTGAGGCTGAAGGTATTGGGGAGGGGAAGGAGAAGGGGAAGGGGAAGGGGGAGGTGGGGAAATACCTGGCTATTCAGATCTGGTCACCAAACACGGCTAAAAGCCATTTCAAGCAACGTTTCAATTCCGAATGGTGGTCTTTCACCAGGGCGATACTGAGTATCTTCCACTCTGGAACGTGCGCAAATATACTATATATTATTTTAAATTAATTAATTGTGAAACAACACAAATTAATTAAATAAAATTTACTTGCGCACGCCGGGATTTGAACCCGCGACCTTCGGATTCGTAGTCGAGAGCCTTACCCCTCGACCATGGAGGCCGTAATATTTAATCATTGGAGAAGATAATATTAACATATCCTAGATGAAAATAAAAAGGTATCAGTCGCATCTTGGGCTCGAACCCAGGACCTCTGTCTTTCCGGGATGCTCAATACTATTATTATTCTTCGAGTTAAAGTTTCTAAAAAGGTACAAAATGTTATTACTTGTGTTTAGTTTATGATTTACTATGAATAGAATATAAAATTATGCACGGTAAAGGTCATCCTTGTTTTGACATTTTACATTCTAACCTCAAAACCGACCCACTATCCGATATGGAGCGATTTGGCATTCTTTGAAAAATTGAAACTTTGAAAATTATTTTAACTGTGGAAACTAACTAAAAAAAAAACGAAATATACTGGTACTTAAGTTTGAACGTCATTATCGTAAAAAAAAATTGTGTATTGTTTGCATTGTTGAAACTGTTTTTAAAAAATGTCGGTTGTAAGGTTTACATAAATATTATTATGTTACCCATATCTAGAAAAATTTCCCACAAACTCTGGTATTTTCCCAAGGCATCGCAACACAGGAGCTTCAAGTTGGACGAATATTTGATTAAATAATCACTAGAGAAGAAAGGTCAACAGGTCATACAATCTTTTATACAGAAATTCCAAGTTCTTTGTACTGAAGATCCATATTGGTTCTTTTGTCCTTCCTGTTAAACTTATCAGAAGGATATAAATGAGAAAAAAACACACACACCGTCGCCAGTTTATATGCGTGAATATTTATTTATTCTTAAATTTAAAAAACAAAAACAAAAATATTAGCCACTCATCTCACTAGGACAGTCCTGTGTAGAAATGACCGCCTTTACAATCTAGTGAAACGATATATTATAATTTTTATTTATTTTTTAAGTAACACCTAAGTTATTCAGACTATAAACAACTTTAAAATATACACTAAATCTTTAAGTTGCGCCGTACACTTATAGATTACAACAATAATAATTTCATTGTAACCCAAATAACTATCATAAAGTATCTGTGTTCCAATTAGCCACAATCATAGGGTGACCATATTTTTGTTAACAAGAAGTAGTGAGTAAATAATAATAGGTAAATAATAATAAGCAAATAATAATCAGTAAATAGTAATAAGTAAATAATAATACATGAATAAAAATAAGTAAATATTAATAAATAAATAATAAAAAATAAATAGTAATAAGTAAATAATAATCAGTAAATATTAATAATCATATAATAATACAAATATAATATTAAGTAAATACGCCAGTGTCATTTGGTCTCCTTTCTATGCTGTTCATATTCATCATATTGAATCTGTACATCGCTTCTTACCTGGAATTGCATGGAGATTAGGGCGAGAAAGGGGCCATTAATCCTATGATGACATTTAACAAACCTTAAACATTTCTTCGTTAGAAAAGCGTAAGAAATAGCGATGAGTCGTTCATGAACGAGTCGTTCATTTGTGCCTGTTCATTTTGATGAGCCGTGAGTGTACGACTCCTGGTAAACCGTACCACGGCACAATTGAACTGTAACTCTTTTTGACAAACCTTGGAACTACTTAAGATTATTTATTTATCTGAAAAGTTAAACATATCTCAGATGTTGGATAGTATTCTTACACATTTCTAAGATGACGTATCTTTAAATAAGGTCCTTCGTTCTAATTTGTTTACTTAAAATCATAGTATGCGTGTCTAACTTCTACAAGGCTAAATTATGCCCACGACCGTGGAACTTGCAATTAATATTTGGCCCCATGACGCATCTTAAAGCATTAGTTAGCAACAGTCTGGTATCTGGATGTTTTGTACCTACGCTGGGAGCTGGAAGCCGTAGGAGCTGGGAGTCGTATGAACTGGGAGTCGTATGAACTGAGGTATGGGCTCATGAACTGGGAGTCAGCTCTTAAATGAGCCATCATTCAAATTTTAAATTAAACTAAATTTTATTTAATTCATTTGTGCTGTTTCACAATTAATCATTTAAAAATAATATATAGGATATTTGCACACATTCCAGAGTGGAAGATACTCTCAGTATCGCCCTGGTGAAAAACCACCATTCAGAATTGAAACGTTGCTTGAAATGACTTTTAGCCGTGTTTGGTGACCAGATCTGAATAGCCAGGTATTTCCCCACCTTCCTCTCCCCCTTCTCCTTCTCCTCCCCAATACCTTCAGTCTCACAACATTCCCCAATTGGGGATGCCATAGTCTCACTGCCTCCAGACGGTTGGGAGCAGTTGGGACTCTTGTGCGGTATTCATATAAAAAAAATAATAAAATGTATTATTTTGTGTAATTTTACAATGACCTTTAATATAAAATTTAAAAATATACATAAAACCATTAGATTCCTAGGCCCCAGACAAATCAGCTCAAGCAAGAATTTTGATGTTTTGACATGACTTTTATTTTGGTCAGTAGGGGTCACCTGTTAAAACCACACGTAACGAAAACATGTTACACTAATGTATATATATATAAATATCTCTTACAGCTGTGCAACCGTATCCCTTGCCTTAATTTGGTATTGTTGTATAGAGAAAAGAAGTCGTTGCCATGTGTCGCAGGCGCAGATGGTACCGTTGTTCAGCTCACCCTGCCAGAGTAGTTGTAATCCACTGAACACAGACCGGTGGTCATCGGGAGTTATAAGACTTACAAGTGTGTAATTTGTTGAAGAAATTTGACAGTTTCTCGACTATGGCGCCCCCACGTTCGACGCGTAGGGTCCAGAAATGGCGAAAAGAGACTCCCACGCACCCTACTGCGGCCCCAATTTTTTCAATGTTAAGGAAAAATCATTGAGCATTCTTTGTTCACGCAGACACGCACGCAACACACTTTGGCCATAATCAAGGATCAAATGGATTTAATCCAGAACATTCTGAAATTCAGAAAAATCAGGTAGAACTACAGAATTCCTGAAAAAATTCTTCTCGGAAGACGCGTCTGCTGCCAAGATCTGCACAAACTTTACCCCGCGAACCCGAGCATCCCTGCTAAGTCACCTGACGTAGCGAACCACTTGGGGTGACCTACAGCAGAGATGTAAACGGTTCCGGAGCGGCGGCACCCATGCCCTCCTCCCAAATATATCAGTCTGTAGCACTGAACAAATAATACCAAGAAGTGCGATCTACAGTGATTAACTGTTGCTCTATTGAAAAATTGGGGTGTCCACAATGTTGAGGTCTGGAGCACCAAACATCTGAAAAAACATTTGACTCTAGCAGAAATGATGGGTCTGTTTGATAAATTCCCCTATCTTAACAAGCGGATTGCAGTCATTGGAGCCAGACATCAGGTGGGGGAATGCTGTCCTTGTTCTACTGGTATTTCTGAGGATCTAGTGTCATTGATCCCTTTGACACCGGTGCACAGCCGGGAAAACATGAAAAACGCACACACATTTGTCCACAGATGACATTTGTCACATGAGAACGGGTCGCTTCTACAGCTACAGCTCATTATTCATATTCAACAATCCGTTAAATGATATTCCTGTTCCAGTTAGAGACTTTTTCCCTATTCTATAAAGTAAATACAAACTCCAATGGTCCTCTGAATGGAAAATGACGTTTATTCCTGTCAAGCCTTGGTTTCATAAATACACTTGAATGCCAAAAAAATATATTTCCTCCATAACTCGAATGAGACTAGGTCACACTTCTTGTTTTAGTCATCTCGCCAGATTCCATATAGTCAGCTTGCCTTACTGTGATTGTGGGTCAGAGAACACTCTGGACCATAATTTCTTTGAGTGTCTAATTTGAGTGACTAATTTCCAAACTTTATGCATGAATTGGTAAAACTTAAAATTGATCTCCCTACCAGTATTCCCTGCCTTCTAAGTCTCAACTCCCCCCAAATTAACAATTTATTAGCAAAACATATTTATAAAAATGGCAATGAAAATTTAAGTCATCGGGGATCAAAAACACATAAATTTCTAAATTTAAGCTGTATCTTATTTGCTTCAATTTTATTTGCCCAAATATTATATCCTGTTTAAAAGTAACTAATTTTAAGAACAATCTGTACTATTAAAATCTAACTGATTAAACATGGCCAAGATCACCCTTAATGGGTGAAAGCCAGAAAATAACAAAAAAACAGCTCAATTTGCACGCCTGTGTTTCCTTCCTCCTACAACATAGACCTCTCTTCAAGACACAAGTTCGCGTCTTTTTTTTCTTGGAAAACACCCTCCTGGCAGCATCATAAAAAAAGCATCGGGGAAAACTGTTGGGGAAACAAAAACTAAATAAAAGACGTAATATCAAAAAACCAATGAAAAAAATTTATTCTCTTATACAGAAAAATGTTACAAATAAAATGGTGAAATACTAAAAGGAATTAACATGATTTTTTTAGTTTTTTTTTTTAATTTGGATTTTTCAATCCGTCTTAACACCTCCTAAATATAATAATATTATAATGTACAAGTGTAAATTACTTAAAAATGTCAAAATTATCATCATATCTCTATTTTTTAAACCATAGAATAATAATAATTAATTAACATGTAAAAAAAAAAAAAAACAAACAAAATCAGTTATCAATATTAAAAGCCAATGACATTAAACTGCCAAAATTGCAAATTTCATGTTGTCATCGCACGAATCTAAATGATCTTAACCTTATCGCCATAGCATTTTTTTTAATATCAAACCATGAAACCGATATTTTGAACACTTAATACGTAATTTAACATGGAACCAAAGCCTCGTCAGACAAAGCTAGTAAGTATTCTATAGCGTATCATCAGTGTCCAAAGCTGCCGTATCAAGTGTTGATAGAGTCGCATTTCAATGTCCATTTCTTACCGTATCAACTGTTGTTACAGCGGCATGCAAAAGGTTAAATTCTATTAAAAAATGTATGCGTGAGTTAGCCGTATATACAAATCGCACTAGAGTGGTCTTCCGCTATTTAAGTAAAAGAGGGTTTTTATGACCGCTCTAGCGTTTTCCGTATCGTTGGTGAATCGTCTATACCGGCGATCTAGAATTAATGTGATGGACACATCGGGAGCTTTGTGCGGCTTGGATGGGCTCGATTGCTCGACATACTTATGCGTTAAGGGATCAGTTAGTAAAGGTGGTTTGCGGTCTTAGTGTTTGAGCAAGCGACGCGCATTCCGTAAGGACTCAATGGTTCACAATCTAAAGTCGAATGACGCGGGGTAAAAATTATCTAGGGGTCAATTGTAAGTATTCCGAGGTTTAACCCAATAGAGATTGACTGCCCCGGCAATTGTGATAGGCTCAAGTGTCCCAGTCTAAAATCACAGGAATTGACTGCTCCAAGATCAATTAAGTGTTCCGAGGGACATCGAAAAATAAATTTACTGTTCCAAGGTCAATAAATGTTCCGGGACAAACTCCTAGTGGGAATTCACTGCCCCAAGATCAATTAAGTGTTCTGGGACAAATTCCGAATGGGAAATCAGTACCCCAAGATCAATTAAGTGTTCTGGGACAAATTCCGAATGGGAAATCAGTACCCCAAGATCAATTAAGTGTTCTGGAACAAACTCCCAATGGGAATTCACTACCCCAAGACCAATTAAGTTCTGGGATAAACTTCCAATGGGAATTCACTGCCCCAAAATAAATTAAGTATTCCGGGACAAACTCCCAGTGGGAATTCACTGTCCCAAAATCAAATAAGTTCTGGGATAAACTCCCAATGGGAATTCCCTATCCCAAGATCAATTAAGTGTTCTGGGACAAACTCCCAATAGGAATTCACTACCCCAAGATCAATTACGTCCTGGGATAAACTTCCAATGGGAATTCACTGCCCCAAAATTAATTAAGTATTCTGGGACAAACTCCCAATGGGAATTCACTACCCAAGATCAATTAAGTCCTGGGATAAACTTCCAATGGGAATTTACTGCCTCAAGATCAATTAATTAATTAATTGCCTGTCCAACACTGCCCTAAGATCAATAAAATGGAATCCAATGCTCCAAAGCATTTTGGGACAAACTGAAACAGGAAATGAAAGTCATGAAACTATTGATCCAGTCAATTATTGCACGAGTTTCACCTCACATAAGTCACGTGACAGAACGGACGAGATTTCATTGTCCCGAGATAAATTATTGACAAATTGAAAAGATGCAAAAACACTAATTAATAGTGTTTATTTAAAATCATTAATAGTGTTTATTTCATTGCAAAGCGATTGATTACACTACAGAATTAATTAATTTTTGTTAAAAACATCAAGTATTTCTTTAAATTAGCCATAAACTATGAGTATACAAGTTGTGTTGGAGACTTCATCCTGTCCATTTCCAGTTACGCACAGAATAGCAAATCAATAGAAGTATGCTCTGTACAAATTATTGGAAAGAAAACTGATGTCGCCGATTTACATAACGCACTTCTACCGATTCACCACTTCAGTGGGGTCAAATATACCGGAATCAATTTTCCCAAAGTCGACTGTTTCAGAGTCGCCTAGTTAAAATAAAATTCATGGTTAAATTAAAAATGACTTCCGACCGCATTCCATTGTGAATCTTACTAAAAATAAAACAAATGTAAATAGAATAATAAGTTTGGGTCTTACGGGCTAAAGTAAAATTTAGTTTTTATTAATATTAAAAAAAATATTTCTTAGGAGCCATTGTCGCCCCCCGGGCGGTACTCCCTAAACCTACTATTTACATCGGCCACAATATTACACACGCGTCGCACTGCATTTATACAATCGTCTCTCGGCTGCGGCGCAACGCCCCCTTCATTATTAGTCCAGTAAACAGACACTTTCAAACGCGGAAGACAGACTGAAATAATTATAACCAAAAATGCCGAATTTGGAATGAGAACAATATATTTATATATATTCCGAATAAAAAAACGACTTGTCGAACTTCAACGTACATATCGTTGATTTTCCGAACATCGCTTTGTAAGTATAAATTGCTGAATTTCGCTTTGACAAACTTTGAAATGCAATGAATTCAAATTGCTGAACTTCAATATGTCAAGAATACAACTATTCGAAATTCTGCATGCCGGGAAATCAACTTTTTGAACATCACCATGCCAAAACTTCAGCTTTCCGCACTTCGTAATGCCGTCAAGAATACAACTATTCGAAATTCTGCATGCCGGGAAATCAACTTTTCGAACATCACCATGCCAAAACTTCAGCTTTCCGCACTTCGTAATGCCGAGAACGTAACTTTCCGAACATTGACATGGCGAGATTTCAACTGTCCGAACTTGGAGAATTCGACCTGCCAAAGTATAACATGTGAACTTCAACACGACGAAAACACGCAGGAGGCAAATTGGAGTAACCTAGAGATACAAAAGGGCTAACGGGCATTCCCATAGTCATCAGAATACGTCTCATTGAAGCTTCGAACCTAAAGGGCGAAATAATGTTAAATTTAAAAACTTTACTAATTTACATACGGCAGTGTTTTGAGTTTGGTTTAATTGATTTTTTCAAAATCTTTTTTTTTGTTATAAATCCTTTACCTTCCCCACTTGTTGAAGTAACCACCCGGGAGTACATCATTAACACAAGATTATATAGCACACAGTATATCCTAACTTCCTAACTTCCTAACCAACCTAACCTAACCTAACCTAACCTAGCCTATCCTAACTTTTAGCTAGACATTCATAAAATCCAATGATTACTCAAAAATTATTATTTTTAATTGTGAAACCGCGCACATAGGGACATGACACATTTCCAAAAACAGACGGAAGCCAACTAGAAAGTGTTGGATCAGTGCTCATTAGATTTCATATTTCGGCGGGAATTGAGCCCGCAACCTCCAGACCCGAATTCAAGCGTGCGCACCACTATACCGCGAAGGTCGCTTTGCATTATTTAATTTATAAAATGAAAAAAGTAAGCACCTTTATTCAGATCTAGTAGTTGACCAAACACGGCTATTCAAGTGACATTTCAATAAAGACAGGGCAATACTGAGAGTGCATTCCACTCTAGTTAATTAATTTTCTACCGGCGGCCTCTCTTATCAGAGGTTGCCAACTGTCAGGGTAAAGTGTATTGTCGGGGCGATACTGAGAGTATATTTCAGTCTAGCGTTAAGAAGAAGGTTCCTCTTCTTCTGGTGCCCTCTCCCATCGGAAGTTGGATATCATCAGGGCGAACGTCACCCTGAGTCCGCAGCCGAACTTCGACATAGCAATATAGATTGACAACTTGCCCGAAATTCGACTTGCTGAACTTTGCTTTGCCAAAGCTGGACTAGCCGAACTTCGACATACCGATAAAGATTGACAACTTCCCGAACTTCGACTTGCTGAATTACACATTCGTAGCGCGTCCCGTCTGCCGTATCAAGATGTGCCCCGGCGCGGCACAACGCAACTCAATATTTACGACTTAATTTTTAATATTATGGCGTATATTCATACGAACTCTCTTGTATTTAAAAAAAAAAAGAATTCGGCGCCGACCGAAAAAGTTGCACTTCAAAAAAAAAGCCCGCTAAGACAGCTGCAAAGCTATTTTTTCATCACAACAAAATATATATATATACATTAGCCGAAAGACCTAAGAATGAGGTTCAACAAATTTCGGAGGCGCCGGGTCCAAATTCTGAAAAAGATAATAATTTTTTTTTTCCACATTGATAAAACGTTACAATTTAACTAATATTAAAAAAAAATAATAATAATAATTATGACTACAATATAGTTTTGATGTATTTCTACGACCATTATGCAAAGAAAGCAACGAGCGCCGCAAACTAACAAAAAAAAAAGTTTAATATCATCACCATCAAGCGCAATTCGTACATTGCCGGACGAAGGCCTGACTTATAAGTACCGCAAATTTACACTCATTTAAGTCGATTACGGTTTTAAAAAAAAAACACATACAAAAATGAAATAAGGTGTTATTACGTCAAATATAAAAACGTAAAACTTTTGGCACCGTTCCATTTTTCTAGTTTTTGCGAAATTTTCGCCAATAAAAAGTGTTTACATATTTTTTGTCACTAAACAAAAAGGATTTATTTAAAGGCGCTCGCCTCCAATTCACCCAAACAACAATAAAAATAATAGTAATAATATATCAATCAGCCCGAGTGAAGGCTTCCCGCAATATACATAGTGTAACAATTATCGTCGTAACTCTAAAAGGCATTCATTAATTCATAGTGTTACACTACACAACAACTTTAATATGACTTAAATCGGCAAAACACCGCCGACACTGTCCACCCGAAATTCGCCATTTTCACAAATAAAAAGTTCATGGTAAAAACTCAATATATTAAAGATTATAATATTTAAAAAGAAGAAATTTTGTTCTATTTTATCGTCCAAGTCCCTCGCGATACCCGCGAAGCCATTCGGTCGACGTCGCAACGCCCAGACCTGAAGTCAAATGCTCAGACCATTAAGCTACAAAGGCCGTCCCAATGATGCTATCAGCGAAATACTACGTTATTGAGTAAAAATATATATATATATATATTTCAAATGAATCTTACTTTAAAATTATGCGTATTATGCCAAACATTTTTACTGTCCACAGGCGGCACATCGGAATCAAATCGATCCCAAAAAAAAATTCATATTTTCGCTAATAAAAAGTGTTAATCTAACTTTTTATTGGGGAAATTCCCGTGATAATCTTGCGGGTGTCATTTGCTGGAATAAAAAGTGTTACTTTTTAATGAGGAAATTGGCTGTAAAACGGGTGGAAGCGACACGGCACGGCCAGCTATCAGAGTAGGTACTATGTATGTACAGTCTGTATGTTCTAGTGTATTATAGCTATTAGTAGTTATGATTGCTCGGCCACAGCACCTCCCCAGCGCCCCCCGCGCCCCCAGTGCCCTCAGCAGCAGCCATCGTCTCTATTAACAAGCCCTGCAACAAACACACAAACAAAACACATTAAAAACTTTATTTGCTATAACGCATTGTGAGCCAGGGGAGAGAAGGGGAATAGAGAAAGGTGAAGGGACAGAGAAAAGAGAAAGGGGAAGGAATGGAGAAAGGGAATGAATAATGGAGAAAGGGAATGAATAATGAGGAAGGGGTGGAGAAAAGAAAAGAATGATGGGGAAGGTGCGGAGAAAAGGAACACGTAACGGGGAAGGAGCGGAGTAAAGGAAGGAATGACGGGGAAGATGTGCAGAAAATGGGGAAGGGGCGAAGAAAAAGGGCAGAGAAAGGGAACCAACGGGGAAGTGAAAGAGAAGGATTAGAGAAAAGGGACGGATTAATTATTAATTATTTTTGTGTTTAATTCGTAGAACTCTATTTAATTTTTTTTTTAAATTTAATGTAAATCAAATTTAATAATGTTATTATTAAGTTCTGCAAGTATTTTTAGTTTTTATTATTGTAACAGCTGTTTCAGTGTTCAAGGCCATTTTAAAACTGTGGGGAATCCACATTATGAGTACTTAAAAAGGGGGAAGGAACTGAAAAAGCGAAAAGGAAAGCGGTGAGGACTGACAATAGCGGAAAAGAAAGAAACGTGGAACGAAGAAGAGAACCTTAGATAAGTGGAAGAGGAATTTTGGAAAGAAGTTAGTTAGTCCCAAACAACTACCGGGTCAATAGGTTCGTCCTACTAACTTTACAACAAACGGGAACGGCAAAAGGACAACCGGACAGGTGAGGCTTCAGTTAGTATTGGGCTAACCAGTCTTGTAAAGTTCTGCAAGTATTTCAGTATAGTTAATAAATAAAAATAATTCAATTAAACCAAGTTCTACGAATTTAACACAATAAATATGTGACATTTTCCATACATTAAGATGGCAACATACAAATTACAGCGGTGGGTGTTGTACAAACTGATTTTTTTCATACATTTTAAGAGATATTATGTGAAATGTATCTATATATATATATAAAAATGAATGTTTGTCTGTCCTCGATATTCTCGAAAATTATTCAACCGGTTTCACTGAAAATATCGCAGTTTGTTCTTATTAGTGCCGGGAAGGTTTAGAGTAGTTGAATGAAATCCAATATGTAAAACTGTTGCCATAAAGTTTTAAAATTATCATTAAAAACATTGAACCCGCCATGTTGAACTTAACCCATAGATACACCACTCTGGCTAGCCACAGATTACATATTAAAAAAAACGAAGGTTTGTTTGGGTAGAATATTTTCATAAGAACTTTATTATGTAAATATTATTTAAAAAAAAAAAATATTTGGAATGAAATAAAATTTCCAAATGAATGTTTCTTTGTTTAGAGATAGTAATAGCCGTCACAAGGCATTACTTTCGCTGTCAAATCAATTATGGCACCCAAACGACAAGCAAGAATTCACAACTTTATAAATTAATTCCAAAAAAATATATAAACCCGAGCAAGGCCGGGTACACACCAGCTAGTTCATAATAAATTTGAAAATAAATAAATAAATATTAGGTAACCTAGATTATATGACTTTACTACATTTAGCTCACATGAAAAAAATATTAAAGTGGCTATTAGGTTTGCACTGACAGTTATAAGCCTCACCCCGCCCCGCTAGAAGGCACTAAAAATTATTTTTTAAAGTTGAAATAATTGGAAAGTGTTTGGTTACCTTTAAGCGTGATGCATGCGTTGAGGGTAGGTCCGCTTTACTGCAAAGTCACTTGGCGCCCTCCTTGGCGGCCGGCGCCGACGGCGCTACGGCTACTGCCTTGGCACCTGCACCTCCGCCCGCCGCTGGAAACACAACCAATACACGCCGTTAGCAATCTACGCCAGAGTTTCATAAGTATATTTGGCACACTGCCCAGGATGTATTGTTCTGCACCTTTACAACGCTGGCCTGTAAAATGCAATCTATCTCACTCACCGCGTGGCACGTTTTGACAGTGTGCACGTGTTTTAGTGAAACTAAATGGATCGGATCAGCGTAGAGATCCGAAAATTTCACTTTTGTGATAAAGTGAATTTTTATTCAAATTTCCTCATTTAACGTGAATATTTTACTAGTTATAAATCAGAAAGTAATATTATACGTTCTAAATTTTCAAGTCATAAAATGGCTAAATAAATGCAGCTAACATCGTGTCGAAAACGCTGCGAAAATTTTTTTTCGATTTTCAAAAAGAATATAGATTAAAAAATAAAATTTGCTGTTGCAAAAACCACGGCTTTTACTGAAAAGTAACAGCACTTTTCCAAAAAAATAACCCAAATTTTGTTGACAAATTTTCAGAGATGAGAGGCTTTACAATCTAGCCAAACCATATATTTAAAAACATAACACCAAAGTTATTTTATTTATAAAATCTACAATTTGGGCAGTATTTAAAAACATAACACCAAAGTTATTTTATTTATAAAATCTACCGTAATTTGGGCAGTACATTTATAGACAAAAATAACAATTTCATTTTAACCTAAATAAGTACCATAAAGTCACTGGGACAGTCCCGTGTTGAGATGAGAGGCTTTACAATCTAGTGAAACCATATATTTAAAAACATAACACCAAAGTTATTTTATTTATAAAATCTACCGTAATTTGGGCAGTACATTTATAGACAACAATAACAATTTCATTTTAACCTAAATAAGTACCATAAAGTCACTGGGACAGTCCCGTGTTGAGATGAGAGCTTTACAATCCTAGTGAAACATATATTTAAAACATAACACCAAAAGTTATTTTATTTATAAAATCTACTAGATAATTTGGGCATTACATTTATAGACAATAACAATTTCATTTTAACCTAAATAGAGTACCATAAAGTCACTGGGGACAGTCCCGTGTTGAGATGAGAGGCTTTACAATCTAGTGAGAGCCATATATTTAAAACATAACACCAAAGTTATTTTATTTATAAAATCTACCGTAATTTGGGCAGTACATTTATAGACAACAATAACAATTTCATTTTAACCTAAATAAGTACCATAAACTCACTGGGACAGTCCCGTGTTGAGATGAGAGGCTTTACAATCTAGCCAAACCATATATTTAAAAACATAACACCAAAGTTATTTTATTTATAAAATCTACCTTAATTTGGGCAGTACATTTATAGACAACAATAACAATTTCATTTTAACCTAAATAAGTACCATAAAGTCACTGGGACAGTCCCGTGTTGAGATGAGAGGCTTTACAATCTAGTGAAACCATATATTTAAAAACATAACACCAAAGTTATTTTATTTATAAAATCTACCGTAATTTGGGCAGTACATTTATAGACAACAATAACAATTTCATTTTAACCTAAATAAGTACCATAAACTCACTGGGACAGTCCCGTGTTGAGATGAGAGGCTTTACAATCTAGCCAAACCATATATTTAAAAAAACATAACACCAAAGTTATTTATTTATAAAATCTACCAAATAATTTAGACTGAAGTACATTTATAGACAACAATAACAGAATTTCATTTTGCTTAACCTAAGAAATAAGTACCATAAAGTCACTGGGACAGTCCGTGTTGAGATGAGGAGGCTTTACAATCTAGTGAAACCATATAGTAAAAACATAACACCAAAGTTATTTTATTTGTAAAATCTACCGTAGTAATTTGGGCAGTACATTTATAGACAACAATAACAATTTCATTTTAACCTAAATAAGTACCATAAAGTCACTGGGACAGTCCCGTGTTGAGATGAGAGGCTTTACAATCTAGTGAAACCATATATTTAAAAACATAACACCAAAGTTATTTTATTTATAAAATCTACCGTAATTTGGGCAGTACATTTATAGACAAAAATAACAATTTCATTTTAACCTAAATAAGTACCATAAAGTCACTGGGACAGTCCCGTGTTGAGATGAGAGGCTTTACAATCTAGTGAAACCATATATTTAAAAACATAACACCAAAGTTATTTTTATTTCTAAAATCTACCGTAATTTTGGGCAGTACATTTATAGACAACAATAACAAATTTCATTTAACCTAAATAAGTACCATAAAGTCACTAGGACAGTCCCGATGTTGAGATGAGAGGCTTTACAATCCTAGGTAAGAGCCATATATTTAAAACATAACACCAAAGTTATTTTATTTATAAAATCTACGTAATTTGGGCAGTACATTTATAGCAGACAACAATAACAATTTCATTTTAACCTAAATAAGTACCATAAAGTCACTGGGACAGTCCCGTGTTGAGATGAGAGGCTTTACAATCTAGTGAAACCATATATTTAAAAACATAACACCAAAGTTATTTTATTTATAAAATCTACCGTAATTTGGGCAGTACATTTATAGACAAAAATAACAATTTCATTTTAACCTAAATAAGTACCATAAAGTCACTGGGACAGTCCCGTGTTGAGATGAGAGGCTTTACAATCTAGTGAAACCATATATTTAAAAACATAACACCAAAGTTATTTTATTTATAAAATCTACCGTAATTTGGGCAGTACATTTATAGACAACAATAACAATTTCATTTTAACCTAAATAAGTACCATAAAGTATCTGTGGTGGCAATTAGCCACAATCATGGGATAACCTAGTAAGTAAATAATAATAGGTAAATAATAGTAAGTAAATAATAATCACTAAATATTAATAAGTAAATAGTAATAAGCATATGCGACATCCGCGCTCTGGGATAGCAGCTGATGGATCACATATGCGACAACCGCATAGATAACGTTAAATCATTAGATCAGGTTCAAGGAACAAGATGAGATAGTACTCGGCCAAGTGTTTACCTGCGGTCTCCTTATTCTCCCGGAGTTTGGAAGCCCTGGGCTTGGACGGCTTGGGGCCATCGCGAGGTCGGGGTGGGCCAGCCGGGCCCGTCTTGGGTCCCTGGCTGCGCTGATCTTGAGCCCGCTCCTTGGAGGCATCCGCGGGCTGCTGCTGCTGTTGCCTCCACACTCCTGGGAGGGACAAATAACACGGTCAGTATTTTGTTTTATTAAAATTTATTTGTTTTTAGCGGTGTTCATCAGGGACCTCATTTAGAACCACTTTTATTTATCGTTTTCTTCAATGACTAAGTATGCTGCCACACCATCCATCCACCTAATCTTAAGCCTCCCAACACTCCTTTCATCTTAGCTGTAAACCATTAAATCTTAGCTGTAAGCCATTAGTAATAAATCTAAGATGTAAATTATTAGAAGTCTAAGTGATACGGTATAGGTTAGATACATTATGTTGTAAAGCGCTTTTGAGGTGATTTTCTTACAAAAACAGCGCTATAGAAAAAATCCCTTTATTATTATTATATTTGTTATTGCATTTATATTATATAGTGCAGGAATTCAACTTCATATAGCTTCTAGCAGTGTTCCTCAGGGATCTCATTTAGAACCACTTTTATTTATACCTTTCAGCAATGACTAAATACACCATCCAGCCACCTAACGTAGGCTTCCAAACACTCTTATCTAACATATTCTTATCAATTCATAGCTTTTAGGGGTGTTCCTCAAGGATCTCATTTAGGACCATTTTTATTTGTACTTTTCAGAAATGACTGAGGTTGCATTGCTGGCCTCTACGCCATTCTTAAGCTTGACACTCCTTTCATCCATGACATTGAGCCTATATTTGTAATAGTGTAAGAATTCAACCATTATCAATTCAAAGCTTTTAGCGGTGAGCGGGAGGACCTCATTTCGGACTACCGTTATTTATACTTTTCATCAATGACATTGCGTCTAAAGTTACGGTGTTTTGCTCCACACCATACAGATTGAGGTTTATCGAAGTTGTGGTATATATGTGGTATGCTTGGAAACTTACCGGTGCCGTGCTCAGCTTCCTTGCGAAGGCCTGAACCGAAAGACTCGGCCCGAGCGCGCGTCTGGGCCCGGCTCTGAGCCGGCCCGCTGCCCCAGGATGTGCCCAGTCTGAAATAGCAACAAGACAAACATTTAAACTCACTATTCTTTTATTGCATTCACGGGTATGAGGCTAGAAGACTTGGGAAAGAGGAAGGTTGGGAAAGGTCCGGCCTAATCAGATTAGTGAATAAACATAAAATGAGTAAAATAAACTAGTAATAAAAAATACTTAACCTCTGATAGGCCGGAGTTGTCATCGGAGCATTATCTTTTCATGGGTTTTCATAATTTAACGCCTATTGGCAGCATATTCAAACGAACAATAATTGCTTGTCAACAAAAATCAGAAGACAAGTTTTGCATTGTTTGAAATTCGGCAATCCAGCATTGTGTGATCCGACTGAAACATGGACCAAAAGAAGTCCCAGGAAGATAACATGGTTCCTGAAAAGGAAGCCGGTACCTCTAACAGTTCAACGTACCTATCGTGCGACACGGCCAGCACAGCGTTATCCGACTCGGACACGGATCGCGTGCGCTGTGGGCCGGGTGTGCGGCGGGGCTGCGGGCGGCCAGCCTCTTTGCGTGCGCGGCCCAGCAGCTCGTTTAGCTGCGGCTCCACCACCCTGAAGTCCTCCACCGTGCTGAACTTGCTCAGGTGTTCCAGGAGGCGCGGCTCCACTTGCAAACTGGCCGCGTGCTTGTAGTACTTCTGGAAGGCCCAGAACTTCTCCAGGCCGTATAGCTGACCTGAACAAATCAACAAAAATGGATTAGAATCAAACTACAAACACAACCTTACGGATTATTGTAATTACAACATTCTGAGTTTTATTTATTGCTAACAATACAATACATAGAAGAAATAGGATGCTACAATCGTTTAAATTACTTTAAATCGCATGGCCAAGATGGTTCAAAGGTAAAAGGGAGTAACTTTAAAAAAACTACTATGATGAAAGTGGATATTTTTCACATGACATATTTCTGAAAGTAGATGATTCTGTCATATTCCAAAGTAATTTAACCATCAAGCTTGTTATTTTTTTAATACCGAGATAACCTAAGATAAGAACTATCTGTATTTTTAAATCTGTTATGTGTAGACTGAATTCTTTTTTTACAAGGGGGATATGTTCCACAGTACCATGGAAAAAAAAGTTGTATCCATATACTATATACATGAACAGTAACAAACACAAAAAAAAAATTTCATCATAAAAGTCGATTAGAATGATATTCGGATGTCTCTTGAAACCTTCAAGGTTATGTAGAAGATATGAAGAGAGACGTTATTTAGCAGCACCATACCTCGTGCCACACTGTGCTGAGCCAACACGTCTGTTTTGCCATGTGCTATGCATAGTAGTTTGGTACAAAGAACTTATAGCACTCCAGGAGGTATGGACTTTCTATCAAATTATATATGATTTTGTACGCTATTGTAGACTGGAGACTTTGATAGATCGTCTCAGAGAGCAAATCTTGGTGATGCATAAATTGCGGGTACTCTCATCTTTAAAAACCAATTTGTTCCAGTATTTCGATATATTTTTTTCTGATATGGCTCATATTACTCATATAGCAGAAGAGTAGTAGTACTCTACTAGCTTGGGCCTTGTAATGCAGCTGAACATACAAGTCGCGGCTTCGGGTTTAGTAAACTGTTGGCTGGATCTTATAACAAACCCTAATAGTTTGTTTGTAGCACCATGTAGACCTCTGCAATACATGCTCAGAGAAAGTAATTTTCAGTAAATTATGTATTAGAAAATGGGTGAATTCTAAAAATAACAGATACATATTTCCATTACATTTTGTAGACCGTTTTGTAACAAAACCATGTAATAAATAAATAAAAATATAAACAACAACAAAATATTGAATGGAAAAGCAGGTAGTACAAAACTGCGCGGAAGAAACTTGACTTAAAAAAAAAAAAAAAATAAATACAATGTCAAAATGTTAAATTTGGGAATCAATTATTCTAAATTCAGTGTTACTCGGTGCTACCATAAAAATGAAAAAAATTTATTCCGTTTTAAAAGTGGGGAGTAAACGAAGAAGGTTGGAAAAAGGTTGAGAGCTCACCCTTCTCGTAGTCGGCGATGGTCTCCGTCTGGAAGTCCTGGTAGAGGTGCGGGCGGAACTTCTTCTCCAAGCCGTAGCTGAAGAAGCGGAACAAGCACTCCAACCCGTAGCGGTATCCGTCTCCCGCGTCCTCCAGGGCTAAGGATCTATTACAAGACAGATGAAATTTTTTTGTGAATTATGCATTATTTTTGAGGAATTCGCTTTATTCCGAGTTGAATTTTCTCCGAAATTCATATTTAAGTCATTACTTCATCCTTGTATTATGTTTGTGCTGTTCTTTTTCTATAGCTCTTGTTTATCTTATTTTGTGTAATTGGATTATGGTGAATCAATTAAAAATAACATAAAATAAACTCCCATGTTTTTTGCAAAATTATCTTTTTGTAAATTGTATTGTATACTGTCTTATCAAAGAATGTGTTTTTCTCTATATATAAAAATGAATGTTTGTCTGTCTGTCCTCGATTTTCTCGAAAATTACTCGACCGATTTCGGTGAAAATAGCAGCTTGTTCTCATTAGTGCCGGGAAGGTTTAGAGAGTAGTTTGAAAGAAATCCAATATGTAAAATTGTTGCTATAACGTTTTAAAATTAGTATGAAAAAAATTGAACCCACCATGACGTATTGAGATTAGCCCATAGATTACCAGATTAAAGAAGAAAGTTTGTTTGGGTAGGATATTTTTAAAATGGAAAACACGAGTAGGTACCTACTTAAGAAATTCATTAATTAGATATATTTTGAAAAAAATAAATGATTAGAATGAAATAAAAATTTCAAATTAATATTTTTTTGTTCAGAGATAGTAACAGTCGCCACTTTCGCTGTAAAATCAATTATGGAGCCCAAACGACAAGGAAGTATTCACAACTTCTCTTATTTTTCTCTTAAAAAGAAAGACAAATATTCCCTGGTTACGAATAACCTTACAACATTTGAAAATCTCCTACTACCATCACAGTAAGCGGAAGATGTCGCTTGTGTCGTAATGAAGGACTTAGCTTAGCCAGCCGAGGAATTGAACTCACAACCACCGGGTGAGATCCAGACGCGATGCCAACTCAGCCACTGACGACCGGTCTACACTGGCAGATTACTTAATAATTTCGTAAAACAACATTTGTGGGCTACAAAGGAAGTAATGCCAGATGACAGTCAAAAACTTCAAAGGTCAACAGAGTTTCAGTGTTGTTATACTGGAAAAAAAAAAAAAAACTGGAATTTTATAAAAATAAATAAATAAAATTGTGAACCTGACATTTTTCTACTACCTGAAAAAATATAATTTTTTTAGTAACATTTTCATAATCACTGCAATAAATAATATTTGCATCCCTGAATGAGTGATATGATATATATGAGGTGTTTTAGTTATAGATGATGGACACTCACTTGAATTCGCTGTACATGGTCTTGTTGAAGTTGTCTCTGAGGAAGAAGGACCAGAAGCGGAAAAGGGTGTTCATCTCCTGCGACTGGCCGATGCCCAGCCTCTTGCGTTCTGAAACCACAACAAACATCACGGCGTGTTATTACACATTATATATTTCTTTAGTATTCGGGAAATTTTAACATTAATTTGGGCCACTTTAATTGTTGTTCAATGTGAAAAACTATTATTACATAATGAAAGAAATAAGAATATTCATGATCAAACCAATTGTCAATACGGATATTACAATAATGTTAATTTTATTACTTATGTTTAGTTACAGTTTACTATGAATAGAATATAAAATTATGTACGGTAAAGCTCATAGTTGTTTTGACATCTGTCATTCGAAGCTCAAAACCGACCGTCCATAGATTCAAATCCATTAGGCAGAAAATACTCACCCTTGAGACAGCGGTAGTGGTATTTGTGGTAGAGCTGCTGCGTGAAGTGGTTCTCGCGCAGCAGGCTGTGGCTGGGGTGCTGGAAGGCGGGCAGCGAGCGCCCCGTGCTGCCCCAGGAGCTGCCGGCCTGCGACTCGGCGGGGGAGGTGCCCAGCGAGGAGCCGAGGCTGTGCGTGCGCGGCCGGTGCTCGCGCGAGTCCATGATCCAGCCCACGTGGTGCTCCATGGGTGGGTCCAGACTGTGACGCGTCTTGCGCTTGCGGCCACTTCTGCAATGTTTGAAAATACATGCCATTATTAGCAAGACATCCTCATATATATACATATATATATATATATCATAAGAAAAGTATTTTTTCAAGTTATTGTTGTTACCTGAGGTCTGTGTGCGGGTCTTTGCTGACTGCGTAGAATCGGGCGGCACGACGGGGATCCTTCCTGCCGCCTCCTTGCTCCTCCATACGGTTGAACTGAAACCACCAAATCAACAACATTAAAACACTCCTTTTAGCACAGTTTTTTGCCAACAATCTGTTGATTTTTTTTAGATACCGAAATGGTACATACTTTTGGACATTACTTTTGGACAATTGGACAAAAATATATTCTATTCCAATTTGAAAGAAAACTAATGTCACTAATTAACAAAAGATCTTTCGACTCCTAGACCCCAGAGAGGTTAATAAAATTATCCATTGATAAATTAATTAAAAAATATACTTTGTTTACACCACTTTATAAATATCTACATATTTAGAAAACGATGCTTTCATCATCAGGAATATATGAATACTATAAATATTTGAATTCATATATTCCTGATGATGACAGCATCGCTTTCGAAACATGTAGATATTTATAAAGTGGTGTAAACAAAGTATATTTTTTAATTAATTTATTAATGACACAAAGTGAATACCAATCGTTTGAAGAAATTATAAAATAATTTATTATTTCACATTCGTAAAAAGCATTTACTTTGTGGTTTAAATATATGTAATACAAACGCATACATTTGTTTTGAACCACTTCAATTTAATATAATAATCGACAGGTTTCGGTAGTACCCTTCCCTCCTCAGGAATATATCAAAACTAAACTACTATATAAAATAATGATAGACATACATGAATATTTAGGTGTTGGAGTGGGTGCCGACCAAAAGGTAAGGGGTAAATAGGGGGTTTTTTGGAGGAACAAAGTGATCACTGGAAAAATATCTAAAAGAGTATACGATAAATTTACTTGGTTATTCAATATGCTAGAATTAATATTTAGGGATTTTCTAACTTCCAGTGCTTCTAAATTATCTAATTTTTTGCCTTTATTATTACGGTGAAGAATTTGTGTCTCATCTGTGACTTAATTAAAAATATGATGGGTTGAAATGTGACGATTGGCAAACTCTGAAAAATTATTGTTATTTAAATATCTCAAGTGATTCTGAGAGGTTATTTATCATTTGCTCAAGAAACAATTTACACATTTGGAAATGTAAGATCAATTTCCGCAAAAAAAGGAAAAATTGTGGTTATCCGGGCACACAGACACACTCACAACACACTTTTATCTGTTTTCATCTCTTCAGCGTTGGATAAATAAATGCCAGACGGCATGTTGTCAAAGAGAATGGGTAGTTTCTAAGGCCTGTTCTTTAGTTCAACAGCTCAACTGTGGAATGATATGCCAACCTCTGTATTTCACACAGCATCCTCAAAGATGAAATGAAGACCCTGAATGAGATTATATTCCACAGTGCCATGCCTCTTGAGGAATTAATGCCGTATTTTTACTTCCCGGAAGAAAACTTACGTATGATGGTGGAGGCGGAGGAGGGGGCGTCTCCTGATCGCGAACATATGGAGCGTCATCGTCGTCGTCACGTCTGTCCGCTTCATTTGTGTGCGTTCTTCTTCTACGTACAGTATCCTAAACCATAATGACAAACTGTTTAAAAATTGTCATTTATTTAATTATTTACATCGGGAACATTTGTATTTGCAAAACATAGTAATTTATCATCAATTGTGGTGAATGTAAGTTGAAGTGGCATTATGTTTGCCCGTTCTAAGGAATTAAATATGTGGTGGGTATCAAAGTATCAAGTTGTACGGTGTGACATTATTGTTAATTTATTGTTGTAGCTCTTTCCGGTGGGTTCCGAAATTGTACTAGGAAGAAGGAAAATGAAGATATAGAAGAAGTAAAAAAAAAAAAAACAAAAATTATGTACTATTAAAAAATATATAAAAGTTAAGTAATATTTTTGAACAGGTTCTCGGACTCCATTCTTCCCGGGTCAATAAGCCTTTTCTTCCATTGTCATACAAATAAGAATGGGAATAGAAAGGGTGAGGCATGCATGTTGTGTTGTCACACCTCGGATAGGACATTTTCAAGTTGCTGGTACCTCGGTGCATCGTTACTTTGAAATACCGCTAAAACAGGTTAAGGATTGTGCAGAAGGAATCTATTTAACTTTCGAGACAATTAAAATATTTCTTTAGAAGGGAACTTCTGGATCTCAACGTAATTGGGAAACCCTCATCCATCTTGGGACTCCCAGGGCTTATAGTAATCTGTTTGGATTGATCGTATCTTACAGTGTCCGTGTGGGTCCAGAGGTCTTCCTCGTAGAAGAACAGGCCGTCGCTGATGGCCTGCTCGAGGTCGCGGCCGATCTTGACGCGCGACTCGTAGCGCACGCCGCCGTGGCGGTCGCGACCCTCGTGCTTGCCGGGAGCCGTGGGGCCCCGCGCCGCACCCGTCTGCGTCACGATCACCAGCTTATTGATATCGCGGTCCGTAAAGTCGCAGTCGGATTCCTCTCCGTCAGACCTGGAACGAAACATGTTACATCTATAAAATATTATTTTCCACACAAGAGTTCCAACCATCTGCAGCCCGATTGGGGGAGGGGTCTCGGGAGTTAACTGCTCCTGTGTGGAGTTAACTGCTGCATGCTCGGGTTTTTTTTTCACAACGATAGAACTAAAAACATCGGGTTATTTTATTTTTTATTTAAAGAGTTTACATAATTTAAAAGTTGTCCACTTCAAAAACACAAAAAACAGAAGCAATAAATAATGTCAAAAAAACTTATCCTAATACAAAATAAAACAAATCGAAGTAAAAGTTAAAACAGAAGAAACGATTTGCATAAATCTCTACGAGCGTCAAGTACCGGCGCGATACACCAACCGCAAACACTGCTCATTCAAAAAATGTGGTTAAGTAAAAAAAGAAGAATCCTTTAAGGCCATGTATTATTATTTGTGCATCATCGAGCACAGCGAGTGTGATTGCATCGAATGCAAAGAGTAAAGACACAACGATGTGTAATTTGGGGTCTGTTTGTATGTTACCATTCCGAGAAGGTGTTCTGTCGAGGGGGTGGCAGGGCCGTCTCCAACTCCTCGTCAAACTGAAAATCCAGTTCCTCGCGGCTGTCGGGGCCGGTGGGCGGGGGGGCGGTGCGCTCCTGGCTGCGCTCCGCACTGCGCTCCTTGCTGCCGCCCTTGGGCCGCCGGGTCACCTAAACACAAACACGACACAATCAACCATTTATACACTACCGCGGGCATACTTCCGAGCGATTCCTGACTGAAGCGGTCCAAATAATAGTAGACAAAAAATGACAGCTGCGATTGTTTAAAATGTTTTATATGGTATGGTATCACCGAGGTGGCTCATAGGAAAATGATTAATATTAAAAGGAGCACAATGGTCCAAGTACATATTTTTTACTTTAACCAAACGGTGTTCGGAAATTGGTGGTGGGTTCCAAAGGCAGATGCTTCTACATCATATTCTAAGACAACTTCATGTTTAAACATTTTTCATTATTTAAAGCTTTCCGAGGAAGATAACAATTACATGGAAAGGCAAATTTTTCGAATTTTTGTAATTTATGTATCGAAATAACCATATATTAGATAAATAAAAACACAAAATATAATTCACAAATAAACTTTTGAAAAAGGTAAAAACAAAAAAAATTATTATTATGTTTAGCGTTGTTTCTTTAAGATAAAATGTCAAAGACGATGTGAGTGGCTTTGTGTTGCCATAGTAATGACATTTTGTAGTTCCGAAATAATAAATATATATATATAATTAAATGCCAAGCTATATTTAGGATTGTGTATTTATTGACGCATATGTATATATGTGCTAAACAATACTGAGAAAGAGCTTTTAATTTAGCTCAAAGCCTATATCATCGTTGGGGATACTGTGTGGAGGGTCTTTTAGATGATGGGAAGGAGTGAACTTGTTGTAGGAGGGAAGAAACACAGAGTCCGGTAGAATATTCCACAGCCGAGCTGTTGAACACAAGAACGAGTCATAGAAGCGACCCGTTCTCATGTGACAAATGTCTACCGTGTGCAAATGTTGGGCGCGTGTTTGGCGTGTTTCCCGACTGTGCACCGGTGCCGAAGGTATCAATGACGCTAGTTCCTCAAAGCATCTTCCATTAAAATACTGGTAGAACAAGGACAGCATTCCCACCTGACGTCTGTGCTCCGAGGATTGCAATCCGTTTGTTGAGATAATCTTTATTTTAACGGAAAAAGATATAGCAAGAGCGTACGTTAATCGAATTTAAGCAAAAAGTTTTTACATTGTGTTCTTTTATCATAAAAAAAAATTCAGTGAAATAGCAATGCTGTATATGTTTGAAGTAAGCGAGTACTGTGTAACAATTGTTCATTGAAATACGGGTGGAACAAGTTATAGACTACATACCTTGGTCCAGATGTCTGTGAGCTGCTGCTGGTCCTTGTTTTCACCGTCCACTTCCATGCGTGTCACTCCGGCACTCTCGGGCACAGGGCCATTCTGGTCTGTAACGCACAAATGCACGCAACTGTTATTTTAGTAAATATCAAATGAGCTTAGGAATATCAATTTATTAGAAATTTGAAAAAATTGTGTTATTTTTTGGGAAAAGTGGTGTTATTTTCCAATAAAATTTGTGGAATTTTTTTAGAAATTCGTGTAATTTTTTGGTAAAATTCGCATTATTCTTTAACAAACTTTATGACAAATTTTTTGTTAAAAAAAAAATTGACAATATGCCACGATTTCAACTTGAAGTTAGCCGCTTTTCATTCTATGGCTATTCAAGCTTGTCAAAATGACAAAGAAATTTTTTTAATGTACTATAATACTTTCTCATTTTTCAAAATACCAGAATTATCAAGCGAAAAATATGAAAATTCTAGGTTATTTAACTGGAAATAGCAAATTTCCCACTATTCGCGTGAAAATGGCGGATTTCGCATAAAAATTCTCATTACCGCAAAGGCAAAATATTCAAATCTCTAACAATTATTACAGATTTTTTGATGAAAATGTCTAGAACTTGACGAGCTAAAGAATACGCTGCCCCTAGTGTACAAATTATTAGAAAATCAAGAACGGTGATGGGTGATTTTTTCCAGTTGAGCCTGCTTCCTATGGAAATGAGTTTCTGCGCATCAACCATCGCATCAGGTTATTATTTATTTTTCAGTTGGCACGCGTGTGACAAAACAGGAGTGAGAATATTTAAAACCTAGTATTATTCTGTATAAACCACTATTTAATACATAAATATCAACATGTTTCGGAAGCGAAGCTTCCCTCATCAGATGACCCTTCCACAGGTGAACTGTGAAAGTTTTTTTAAGGTGTACTTACCAGAATGGTTGTCCGGAGTGGCGGCGGTCGTGGTGGGAATAAACTCTGGGACGTCGGGATTGAGGTGTTCGTCCACTGGGGGTTTAACCACAGTGCGGAACCTCCTAGAACAGCAAATGCATAAGTTAATTTTATTTAAATTTGAGATAAAATATGACTTTACCGGGTTACCCTGTTCTAAGGCCGCATTGAATAGATTAGGCAATTCGAGTTTAACTATTCTATTTAATTTTTTTATAAAATTTGAATTATTTTTTAATATCTTTTGATTTATTATAATGGTTCGTTCTACTTAAGGTAAGCACAGCTTTTCAGCCTTGGAATGGAATGCACTCCACTGTTGTCTTATTTCAAAATACCAGAATATCGAATTTACCTGAAAATTGCAAATTTCGCATGTAAACAACAAAATTAAAAAACAAGAATATTAAAAAAGTTTTAACAGGGTGTTAATTTTATTATATTAAAAGTGAGCTTTTTATGAAGACGTATCCAACAAGTTATAAAGCAATGCATTTGTATAACTATTTACTTAGAAACACAATGGTAATGATAATGGGTTAGTTACCTGGGTAGCGGGGGAGGCGGAATGGCCACCATGGGTCCTGAGAGGGGAGCCAGCGGAGGTGGGGCTCCTCCCAGCGCGCGCACGGCGGCGGGGAATAGGCCCAGCAGGGCTCCGCGTCCGCCAGGGGGCGCCGCGCCGCCCTCCGCTAGCACTCTGCAACAAACAGAAAAACAGGTCAGTTACAAGTTCGATGGAAAATGTTTTTAAACAAACTTTTCTTTGATTACCATAATATAAGAGTCCCAACTGTACAGCTGAAAGAAATCAGGGAGAGGAAGGAAATGGCTATTCACTCAGCCATAGAGGTCTTCTTTCCTTCCCTTATTTGAAGATACTTAAATAACAGCCCTGGAGAAAGTTCTCCATTCAGAATCAAAATGTTGCTTGAAATAAGTAAAGCCTTGTTTGGTGACCAGATCTAACCAGACAGTAACTTCCCAACTATCCCCTTCCCCTCAGCCACGAGACAGTGGGGAGCAGTTGGGACTATTGTGCAGAATTAAAGCAAAAATAAATAAAGTTCGTAAAAATACGAGGTTTGTTCAAAAGAAAAGGTGAATTTTGAATTTTCGCTGGCTGTGTACATTCGATTATCGAATTTTTTTTTTTGTTATGTTAGTACACATATGTTTATCATATGTTAGCATTATCAGCCATTTTGGATTGGTGGATTCTTTTTGACAACTGGAAAGATTGGTCACATTTTTGTGTGTTCTTCGATTTTTTACTTTTGAAAAAAATGGATCAAAGAATATGTATTAAATTTTGCGTTAAAAATGGAATAAAGTGCTCCAACGCACTTAAAATGTTGACTGTGGCATTCGGCGAGTCTAACTTGTCTCAAAAAAGTTTTAATAGGTGGTACAAGCGCTTTACAGAAGGTCGAGAAGATGTTAATGATGATGAGCGTCCTGGAGTTGCAACCACGTCAACAAACGAAGAAAACAGTGAATAAAATGGTTTTGGAATGGTTTATGTCAGATTAAGAATTTTGAAATAATGAAACTAATTAGGACAATGTATAATCGCGTAAATTGAATTTTTATGGCGTTTTATCTCCACGGACGACCAATTCCAATTTACAAAATTATGTGACACATTTTCGCACAAATTAAATTTTTTCGAATTACACGGACCACAATAAATTTCGAATTACAAATTAATGAATTATGAATTTACGAATATCGAATTACGAATTAACGAATTATGAATTTACGAATTAAAGATTTTCAAATTAACAAATTGTGAATTAACTGCCCCTACCTTCAGGTAATTTTCTGTAAAATAGGCAAAAAAAACAATCACTTCTTTTTTGGTCTAGATTATTAATTATATTATTAATACAATGTTAGTCATACTCGTACCCATACCTGATAATATTCTGTCAAACAAGAGACCACACGCTTCGCCTGTCCTTGAACAACTACTCGTTTAGACTTGATGTCCCGTGTTGTTGGGGCGCGCGCGCGCGTGGTCAGTACGGTTGGTTTGTAGTTATGAGATGTATAATTTTTTTCAAGCGCGTACATGATACGGAAGCAGAATGGTACAATCAAAGTTTGCATATCACATACTCATAGGCATAGGGCAGTTAAAAACACATTTTGTAAGAAAAAAAATTGTGGAGACAATTTCTCAGGAAAAATTTCGAATTACGTGTTTTTTCCATTTATCAGGGTTCGAATTAACAGACTTTTACTGTAATGGTATGAAGCGTAAAATAGTTCAATTAAAAAAAAGTACTTAACATAGGAAATAAAGGGCAATATTTGAGAGTAATAGGAATACATACCTTTGCACTGGCTGCATCGGCATCATCATACGCGGCGCTTCCGGCAGCGCAGCCTCAACTGGAACAGCCACGGCAGGGACGGATTTCTCTCCGTCAGCAGGGGCAGCGACAGTGGCGATGTTGTCGCCAGCTCGGGCCGGCTGCGACTGCTGCGGCGGGGAAGATGGGGGAGCGGGCTGGGAGGTGGTGGAGGGGGTCGGGGGGGCCTCCTCGCCGGCGTGCTGTCCCTCGCCCACCGGCGGCATGTCACCCGTGTCCACGATGGGCCACTTGGTGGGCTCGAAGAGGGTGCGGACCTGGGAATCACACGATTGACAAATGTGATACAATACTAGTAACAAATAGTCGACTTTATATAGCACTCAATGTCCGCAAGGAGGCTGTACATCGGTCAATGCGCAAAATATTGTGTTTTTAAATTAGTGCAAAAAGTTTTTAAAACCATTTTCTGACCTCAGACTAAATGGCAGGTCATTCCGAAAATGTGGAGCTAGCGCGATGAGTGTTCTGTCCCCAAACTTCACAACATTCATAGGAATATGTTTAACCAGTTTGTTAGCCGCATGAAACTTGGCTGCCTTGGTGCGGTGGATGTAACTTGAAATGATACATATTATTTCTGTATAAATGAAGTATTAAATTACAATATGGCATATTGCAACCAACCATTGATGAACAGTCCGTTATAATTATTTCATTACTTCTTTTGCATGTTTTTAGGAACAATTTCCATTGAAATGCTGGTAGAACAACTTTATTTATTGTTTTGGAATATTTAGAGTGTATTAACATGTTCATATTAATAAAATTAGCATTAGTGTTAATAATTTATTTTTTTATTAATTTCTACAAATTTTGACATTATAAGGTTAATAATGTGAAAATAATTTTTTTCAAAATCCTCCTCACTAGGAGATCCTGAGCTGACTAGGTTTTGAATAGGGGGCTATCAGCCACTTCTATATTTCAACTTCAAGGTTTGGGTAGGATATTTTCAGTAACTTGTACGACGTTGTTTTAAGAATACAAGCCAGTTCTTCTTCTGTTTATTCCTTAAGCCAAGTTTTGCTGGACTTAATGCAATTATTGATTGAATTACTTTGTTTGATACTAGGTGGGACTTTGTTGTACAATTTAAAGGTAAAAATTCAGAGCTTCTTTGTCCAAAAGCAGTATTAGCTTGTCTAGTTGATCCAGATCAAAATGTGCCCAGGATGCACAGATTTTGATTTAGTCATCGCTGTTATCATTTATCACTTGGTAGAGTTGGTAAATAATTAGAAGAAATAGAACACAAAGCGTAATACAAGACACCCCGTCTCAGAACAGACATCGTCAATGAGACAGGTAAAGTGCACGCATCTGTATCAATTTATATATCAATAAACACCCAAGTTGCGACAATGAAATGAATAAGATGCAGAGAGAGAAGGAAGAAGAAATGAAGGACTACTAAACTAACTAACCATCCCGCCTTTTTTCTCCACAGGGGTAAGCAGAGGACGGACCGCCAAACAACTCGATCTTGGCATACACCTTCTTGCTTCATTCACTTTCATACAACGTCTCATACATTCTCTTCAAGACTCAAGTATTTGATTCACTCGATCGTGCCATCTCTTCCTCGGATGTCCCCGGCTTCTTCTTCCATTCACATTCGCGTCATATATTCCCCTTAGACTCCTCTCTTCGTTCATTCGCTCTACATGCCCAAACCATCTAAGCGTCCCTTTCTTGATCCTGCTCACTTCGCTTACATTTACATCAGCCTTGCATTCTTTACGAATCTCAACATTTTTCATAGGATCATACATGGTTTTAGCACACATTCGTGTCAGGGATGTGATTGCTACAGCATTCAGTCTAGTTTGATCCTTCCTCTGGCAGTTCCATGGCTCCCTGGCATACATCAGGGTTGGTAATTATAACATTTTTAATATAATAACCATATAAGGTATAAAAAGAGAAGAAAAACATAAAGCAGTTTACTATATTCCAAGACGTGATAGAAGTTGGGTGATTTGCTTTTTAAAATATGCGAGGCTGTTTGTAAAGATGTCTATACCATTGTATCATCTACACATTTCAGATATTAGATTGAAATAGGCAATATTGTTATTATATAACTCCAGATGAAATGATGAAACGACTCCTCAAATAGTGTCTATTGAGAAGTTTGATGTGAATACCAGTGTGACAATGAGTGGTTTCGAGCTTGTTTCAACAGTCTGTCTTGTTTGTCCAAAGTAAGTATTGAAATGGTTCCTAGTAAGATTGGAGTAAGATGTTTTATCTACAATTTGCGTATTTCATGTAATGTAATGTAGGGTTGGTTGACATGGGATATACCTTAAATCCGGCGATAAGTTCTATCTTGTCAGAGGCGCGGATAGCCTCCAGCACGAGCGGCAGGTCGGCGGTCAGCGCGCGCACGCGGTGGAAGGAGGCGATCAGCGTCACGGGGATGGTCCCGTCGGCGTCCATCTTGCGGCGCAGGAAGAAGTCACGCATCAGGTTCTCAACGGAGAAGTAGTATTCACTGGAAGGTGCAAAACAAATCATTAGTATTGTGGATGTGACTAAAATTCTTACTTCTTCGTCATACAGTGAAGGTCATGAAATGCGGGGGTTAAACACCATCGGAAGTCACTTGAAGCAACGCAGATGTCTCTGAGAAACTGGTGGGGTGGGCATTTTTCCAAGATAAGGTTCTGTCGTTTGCACAATTCAGAATCCTTTAGGCACCATGTGTGCACATATATATATATATGCACAACTACTGAATGCTCCGGATGCAATGGTTTAATGAAGTTCTTCATTCTCATCTAGTGAATGTCAACCGTGTACAAATGTTGTGACATGCAATTAGTGTGTTTTCCAGCTGTGCACCGGTGCTGAAGGGATCAATGACGCTACTTCACATGACGAGCATTTACCATAGAAATATCAGTAGAACGACTACTTTCCCACCTGATGGCTGCGCTCCGACGACTGCAACGAGTTACTTAACATAGGAGAATCTATCAAATGGACCGCTTGCTTTTATATACCGGTTAAATTCTCAATGAGATGTAATATTCTGTTTAGTATGTTGCACTCACATCTGCTTCTTGATGTAGTCCCGGAGCGTGTGCGCGTCCAGATTGAGGTAGGGTGCGGCGGCGGCTCCGTAGTAGAATGCGCCCATGAAGGGGGGCCCGGCGGCCGTCATGGCTGCGGCCAGCGCGGACGGGGGAACGGCGGCGCCGGCGTAGCGGGCCTGCGGGGGCGGGGCGGGCGTGGTTAGGCGCTGGTGCGGATGCGGATGGTGCACAGCCCCGTCCCAGCGTGCGGGGGGCTGCACGGGGACAACGGAAGGATCGCGGGAGGTGGTTTGGATTGCAGCAGTGTTAGATTGTCAGTTTGGGTAATTGACAATGAATGGGTGTGTGTTAGAATGAAAGGTTGTCAGTTTGAGTGACGTGTTGTGTTATGATGGCCAATTTATATACAAAAAGCATAATAAAATATAATTAAGTTAGGTTAGGTTAGGTTAGGTTAGGTTATGGTGTGCGCATTCAAAACGTTAATGAAGGTTAAGTATGATGAGTTAGACAAAGCAGTGACAAACATGAGACATCAAATTAAACGGATTAAGTTAGACGAAGAGCCAAATGTCAAATTGAATAGTTATTTCAATGGTTTGATATCGCATATCGTCAATAGTCGTTAAATTAGTTCAACGGCCATAAAATTCAAATGAATTCACGCAATTTGTTGAGGAAATAACAAAAATTTTATTTATCGAGATAAGAAAAATTTTCAAGGCATTTGTATTTTAAATTGTAACAATACGGGGAGAGAAATTGAGCAAGACATTAGTAGATTCGTTGGGACAAATTTGGGAAGTAAATTGATTTAATGAGAGAAAAATGTGGGAATAAATTTATTCAAAGAAATGAATTGTTTCGTAGGGAAAATTTTATTGTTTTTAGCGTAACAAATTAGTGATTGTTAAAAAAAAAAATACATATATATATTTATATACATACAAAAGAACATATGGAATATAAACAAATTTTAAAAAAAAAAACAACAAAAGTTAAAAAAATTATATTAACGTTACATAAATAAAAATTATTGTTTAATATTTAAGTAAGGAATATTTGTTTTTTTTTTAGGAAAGGTCAGGGAAAGAGAAAAGATAATTGAATTCATTAGTTAAATTCATAGATAATTGAAATACTTATAGAATATTATATTTTTAATAGAATACCTTATTGATTTTTATAAACCAAACATTGCAATTTTATTTATTTTTTAATTATTGAAGATAGTATATTAACAAAACTCAAATGAAATATGAAACAGAGGACACAGAAAATAAAAAGGTGAGGGTCGCATCTGGCACTCGAACCCAGGACCTCTCGGTCTATCCGGGACCTGCGCTCTTATCAACTCCATTGCTCCACTCCATTGCTCTCCATCATTTTTATCGATATCATATTTCATTTTAAGAACTGTTAGTATCATCTTCAATTAATTCCCATATATTTTTTGGCTGTCATCATCCTTCTTACATTGACTGCAAGATTCTACCGGAATTTATTTGCAATCTAGATAGTGTTTCGGATATACCTTTCCAATTTTATTTATACGAATATAAAAGGTCTTTAATCATAAAGCCATATTTAAGAGATGAAACATTTAGATTAAGCTGTTTCAAAAACTCTTGTCATATTTGATGCAGATTTTCGGCCCAATTCAGTTTTAGATCAAATTGTCATCACCCGATAACCGTAACATGATCGTAGTGCTTGACAACTGGTATAAATTTGATCAAACGCTGAAACCGGGCTGGGTTTTGTAACAATGCAAAACACGAACAAAGTAGATAATTGATAAGTGATGAAAAAGGCAACCCAGCTATTCAATAGTAGTCTTAAAACTAAAAACCTTCACCAAATATACCATCCCACATATTGTAAAATAATAAGCAACGGAATCCACAAATACAATGCCAAAATTTTTTAAATTTTACCCGTCACTTGGAAGAAAATGAATGTTGTATCAGTTTAAATGACTTATACAAACAAGACTTTTATACTTTAAGGCACTTCCAGCGGTCCCATTCCGGTTCTTTTAAAGAATGCACCTTGTCCTTATCTTAAACACTTGACACAAAGACAGTGTGTTCAACTGCAATTCCGATTCCACGTCAATGACAATACATTTTTAAAAGAGTTTGCGGTTTAACTATCACAGCATTAGTCAAAATTATATGTGCATCGCACATGCATAGCATTATTATGCGAGAAATGCGCCGATAATATTGACTTTTTCTCTTGTTTAAACTACTCAAATGCGCCATTCGCTGAATGACAGCTGTCATACGAGAGCCGGAACCGCAGTTAAGCAAGAAGTCTTTAAGCCCCTACGAATAAGGACAATGCTTTTTTATATAATTCACTCGGAACCTACAGCATCTTTGGGAATGCTGATGAAATGATATTTTGGCATTGAATGGGTGAAATAAACACAGGTGGTGTTAGCGGCATGAATTATGATGAAATTTCTTGTACAGCAATAAAAATAATAGAAAGGATAGAATGGACATTGTCTTCGATTGGGATTTATAATTTTGTCATCAGCACTGCGATGCGCAAACGATTCAGAGCAATAGCGGGCAAGTCGGACGATATTCCGACTTTGAGGGTTATTGTTCTGAACCATCTGTACGACACTATTAATACATAATAAAGGTCATTAATTTCAGCATTAAGGGCCAGCTCTCAAAAATGGCCCTAAACATCATTTTGCAGGTTGCTAACTCAAGCAATACCACTAATAATTTATCTATTAATTCTATACGGGTTGTTAGGAAAACGTATAAGGTTTCAAAAGATAAAAAACATCAAACTGTAAGACATCTTTAAAATCTATGAAATAAATCCCAAAATATCCGTAATAGGAGCAGTTTGAAAATCAGTAAAAGAAATTTTCTGATTTACCTAAAATTCCTACACAAAAGATTAGTGTAAGATTACAGTCGTAATTGATCACAGAGTTAAATATTTTTTAAAAAAACACACTTTTAGCATGTAATGCTTTTAAATTGTTGGCGAGCATAAACCTGTAATATGAAATGGAATAAATTGCTACTGTACATTTAAATCTCAAGTCCATCAAGAAACATTTACAGTATTTTAATAACTTTAACTTACAATAACAATTTATTACATTTCATATTCCGTCTGTACACCCGCCAACAAACAATTCATCTCAATATTTAAAAGCATAAAGTGCAAAGTTTTTTTTCTAAAATATTTTAATCAGAGCCACCTGTGAGTGAGCGAATATCACGTTTCATTTAACCTCAAGGATTATTGTCTTTTGAAACCTTATACATTTTCCTAACTACCCGTTAGCAACCTGCAAAGTGCGTATTTTTGGGTGGTGATGGTTAAAGTGAATTAATCTTAAATGAGAACATTGAAAACCTATTTAATTTGGAACTCATTTTAAAATGCCAATTGTTTGTAAATTATGCACACACGGATTCTACTACGTAGGCCTCAGGGTTGGTTTCAAAACTCCCTTATGTAGTGCTTAATATTTTACGTGCAGAAATACATTTTTCCATGTACAAACACACAAAATGCGTACTTTGAGATTATTCCTTTTTGCACCCTCGCCTACACCTTTCAAATCTTGCATACAAATTATTGACATTAATATAGGTGGTGACATTAAACGGTATAAAATACAAAATGAGTATTAATTTTTTGGTTCTGGATAAAACAGAGAATATGATAAAAACAAAGATGTTAGATGTTTTTTTAATGTGAACATCACGCATCAGTTCCAATTCCTCCCAACCGTCAGGAGCCATTGAGACAATGGCATTACCAATTGGAGTACGTTGTGAGGTTGAAGGTAGTGGGGAGAGGAAGGGGATAGGGAAGAGGAAGATGGGAAATATCTGGCTATTTAGGTCTGGTCATCAAACACGGCTAAAGACATTTCAAGCGACGTTTCGATTCCGAATGGTGGTCTTTCACCAGGGCGATATTGAAAGTATCTACTAATATATAGTATATATTATTTTAAACAAATAAATTGTGTAAACAACACAAATTAATCAAATGAAATTTACTTGCGAACGCCGGGATTTAAGCCCAGAACCACCGGATTCGTAGCCGAGGATTGTAATCACTCAATCACAGAGAACATCAGAAATGCCGGCTATTCAGGTCTGGTTACTAAAATTGACTAAAGCCATTTCTAATGGCGATATTAATAGTATCTTCGTGAGTAGATACCGACTGCAGGTTAGGTTAGGTTTGTTGTTTATTTGTAATTTTTCTGAATTTTTCCAAAACATTTTGTTTCTTCGTAAAACCTTTTTTTAATATCCTTTAAATATTTGGATATTCATTCCTATGGTAACGTGTAAGAATATGAGAAAAAGACACAATGACGCGGTGACTAAGTCAGGTTGCGCGTTTGTATACCTGGTTGGCGAAGTCATGGCGGTGCAGCTGAGGCGCGCCGGCAAGCGATGAGGAGGGGCGCGGCGCATGGTGGTGCCCCCCGCCGCGACCCCCGCGGAACGAGAAACGTCCGCCTCGACCTGTCGAAGCAAAGAAGACACAGGTTAAATCAACGGATAAATGCCGAGAACTCTGACGACATTGAATGCAACATTTGTCCCGATGGTCCATATTCTATTCTCCATACTCTCCCAATAAGTAAATCAATGATAAAGGAACTTGTTCATCAATTGAAAACTGTTAAACACTACGGAGTTCTATCTTACTTATTGGACAGTCAAATTAAGATTTTAACCCTCCACAGCTCATGAAAGAGGTGACTTGATCCAGAAGAATATGAAGCAAACAATAATATGTGGTCTGGTCTTACTTTCAGAGTTAAATGGATATTTTAAAGCTCCACAGCCCATGATGGAAACCTAGATATTAAAAAAATATATATAAAATGGACTCACCTTGCCGGGGGAATCTACCACCGCGGCTGCCTCCCTCTCGGGAGCGCCAATCGTCGCCATTTAAAGACTGGGAATCTGGAACAGGCGAGACACAGGTCAGATCTTCACAGACATTGAATACCAGTAACATATATGATTCATGAGTGGAACTTTATCTGACAAGGTAAATCGTGAAGATGCTTTGAATTTGACAAGTTAACTCATGAACATGCTTTGAATTTGACAAGTTAAATCGTGAAGATTCTTTAATATTGACAAGTTAAATTGTGAAGATGCTTTGTCGCATAGTGAGCTTACTTTGAATTTTACATGTTAAATCATGAGATTGCTTTGAATTTGACAGTAAAATGTGATGTTATTTTGAATTCGACATGCTAAATCGTGAGGTTACTTTGAATTTTAAATGTCAAATTACGATGATTTGTTAACCTCGATACAGGGTTAGGCAAGAAAATTGCGAGGTAGCTTCCATTTTAACATTGAAATCTACTTATCAAATTAGAGTACAGATGGTGGGGTTCAATTTGACATGTTAAATCGTGAGATTGGATTGAATTTGACAGGTCAAACTATGAAGTTATGTTGAATTTGATAAGATGAATATTGAAGTTGGCATGAATTAGACAGTTCAAATGGAGCTAACGAGATGCACTCACCGCACTGGTGTGAGGTACAGTTGGTAAAAATACCTCATGTACAGAGAGAGGTATGAAGTAAGGTCACAAGGTCGGTGAGTACTCACCAGAGTGGTGTGGCGGGGGCGACCTGTCTCCCCCGCGCTTGGGGGCGCGGGGCTTCACGGCCGTGTCAATGTCCAGCGGCAGCCAGCGGTGACGCGGCTTGCCCCCTTCCTCGCGTGCACGCTCCCGCTTCTCCTGAGAGCGCTGGCGCGGTCGGGCGTTACCTGCAGACACGCTGTTCTCCTGGAGAACAATCAACAACAGTGTCATTTATTTGTCATAAGACATAAACAGACAGCTTTTAATACAAATATATATACATGGAAAGTTAAACACAAGGTAAGCTAAAAAGATTCTTAGAGTTTTATTTATGGAGCTAACAAGAGAAAAAATAAAACAAGAAGGAAAGGGGAAGAGAAAGAGGAAGATTGGGGGACAGGAGATGCTCTGGATACATTTGTTGTACGTATTACTTGGGTTGGGTATTTATAAAGAGTATTCTGAAGAATGTGGATATTGTGAAATTGTGTATTATATTGCGCACAAATACGGGGAATTGGAGAATTTATCCTAAGATGGGTCCTGCATGCATGCATACGGCCAAATGGAAAAAATATCTTTGTTGGGTTGGTCTTGATGGTATGTGGATTTTTATAAAATTGATGAGCTCCCGCGAGCCCGGGCCATTATTCATCAAATATTAAACATTATGGTAAGAAACGTCAGAGTAATGATTCCCACGGCTAATATTTACTCAATTCATCTCATCTTCTTCCCGTTGTTCAATTCGAGTCGGAGAACCATTGCTTCGACAAGGCGCCTCCAGGCGTCTGGGGTCTGTCCATTGCAGATCCAGCCTCTGGAGTAGCTTTCCCCAACCTTATCACTGGTTGTGGTGGCCCACTGATGGTCTCCCCTCCGGAACTATATTGCTCATATTTACTGATGTTAAGTTAACTGTGTCACCTTGTTGCTGCCGCTATGTGCGGGGGGCTTCTCCTGCACTGCGGGGGCCACCGCCACGGGAGCAGGGGGGCCCTCGGAGGCCGGCGCGGGGGGTCCGGCCGCAGTGCCGGAGGCTCCGCCCAGCTGTGGCCAGTCACCTATGTCTGTGAAGTCTGAAGCCTGCAATAACAAGAGAAACACTACTGTTAGTTTGTGATTATTTCATGAGTGGACGACAATGCAAAAAAAAACATTTATTACAACTATCAACTTCAGCGCCCTTGAGGTGATTTCTCACAAAAACGGCGCTATACAAGTCATCCAACTATTATTATTATCAACTGACAAGTGTAGTTTCCGTCTCCCTCCTTCGGAAATCATGTGAAAACCACAAACAAACTCTCTGCCAGAAATTATCATTGTAAACGAACATAAATTTAAAAATATTTTATTTATTACATATACATGAGCATTTCTCATCGGCTAACGTATTGCCCATCTCACTCGCTAGGTGTGAAACGCCTGTGTTGAGATGACAATTAACAGGGGTGGTTGTTCAGATAGGATATTTAGATGACAAATAGATTTATAGATTACCATTTAATTTTTTTTTTCAAAGAATACTAATTTAAAGGCATAAAAGAATTTAAAAGCTGACAGGTTTATTTGAGATGATCGGTGATCTTAGTTTTAAAAGAACTTTTCTGATGTGATTAGGAACAGGTAGGGAATTGAATAGCTTGGTAGCATTGTATTTAATACTGCTTTTTCCATAAGAGGTGACACAAACTGGAATATTAAAAGATTTTACATGTGATTGTCTTAGGGCTCTAGTGCTTGTTCTTTCTTCAAACATATGGATATTTTTTAATTTATCTAGCGGGATATTTATTGAAAATGTTTTTTTCAAGTTGAGAAATAAAATCAAATCAGTACTCGCCCTTAATGGAACTTTAAGAATAACCTTCACCATTAGTTGCTGTATCTTTGCTAAAAGGCTCCAGGCAGGTGTTTGTGGCGCTACCCCAACTGATATACCATATTCGAGTTATATATATACATAGAAAGTTAGTTACCATGGCAACAGGGTCGGAGACCTCTCGGCGGTTATCCTCCAGGTCAGGCAGAGAACATTTTAGAGCGCAACTAGGATGACCGCACCGATTCACCGACAGCACGTGATACAGTAAAACACTCGACACTTTGGCAAGTCATTTACTTGTATTATTATGTCACAGAGTTTTATTGGTTTATTATGATTATTGTTTGATATATTCGCGAGGTCTAAAATAGAGTTATTGTTTTTTTATCAACAAGCGCTACAGCAAACTTTACCTTGTAAAGAATCATAAAAAAATAATGACCTCGGTGGGAGTGTTAAACTCCTTGAATCGGGACACGGGAGGTTGCAAGTTTAAACTATTTATTTCACATTCACTAACTAACCATCACGCTGTTTCGCCGCAGGGGTGGGCAGAAACGACAGACCGCCAAACAACTCCATCTTGACATACACTTCTTCCTTCATTCACATTCATACATCGTCTCATACATTCTCTTCTATTATTCCGACTCCAGTATTTGATTGACTTAATCGTGCCATGTCTTCCTCGGGCGTCCCCGGCTTCTTCCGTTCACATTCGCGTCATATATTCTCCTTACACTCCTTTGTTCGTTCATTCGCTCTACATGCCCGAACCATCTAAGCGTCCCATTATTATTTCACATTCAATTTAATAAAATTGATATACCATTCACGTACGGCAGTGAGGCATGGAACTGGCAGAGGAAAGATGAAAGTAGATTGAATGCTGTAAAAATGAGATCTCTCAGGCGAATGCGTGGTAAAACTTTGTACAATCATGTTAAAAATGATGAGATTCAGAAAGAATGCAAGGCAGATGATGTAAGAATAATGGTTGTTTAAGAAAGGGAAGCTTAAATGATTCGGGTATGTAGAGCAGATGAATGAAGAAAGGAATGTAAGAAAAACATACTTTTTTTTTTTATGCAAGTTCCGTACAAGAGCACACACTATGGCATATCCAATTGGGGCATGTTGTGAGACTGAAAGTAGTGGGGAGGGGAAGGAAACAGGGGAGAGGAAGGTGGGGAATTACCTAGCTATTCAAATCTGGTAACCAAGCACAGCTAAAGCCATTTCAAACAACATTTCGATTCTAAATAGTGGTCTTTCACCAGGGCGATACTGAAAGTATATAGCACCCTGGAAAGTGCCGGAAATATACTGCATACATATATATATATATATATATAGAGATCCCCTCTCGTACTATGTTGATCAGGCGCGACGGTACGCCAGGAATTTGTTGATCCGGAGGAATTTGTTGATCCACCCTAATTTGTTGATCCAATACCAAATCAGGCATATAAACGTTGATCCAAAAGATCAACTTTCGTCACATAGATTTTGCTGTAAACCACGCCCATTTTTCCATCACATATACATTTTACACTTTTTCCCTTTGTTGATCCGATTTGAATGAACCAATCAGGACGCTTTGTTTATCGAAGGCGTGCACGTGGTCCTTCACTGTGCTCATTTGTTGATACGATTTAAATCAGAGTGCTTAGCTTATCAACTGGTATATCTGGTTCTTAGCGAGTATGGGTACCGCCGCCCCGGAACGATTCATTGGATACCTCACAAGAGTCCCAGTTTAGGTACCTAATTTTTTTTTTAATTCAGTGTTTACTAAGCTATATACAAATTGATGCCTTTATAGGTACTGTAACAGTAAACAATTTTGTGTTTGGAATTTTTTTTTTGTCTAATATCTTCTTTCTTTCTTGTATGGTGTATGTGTGGAAGTTTTTATTGTAATATAGTTTGTCTCTAAAGTAAGGTGGTTGTAAATTCTTAATATTCTATTTTTTAATATTCTATAAAGGGGATGGTATTAGAAATTAAGTGTTTTATTATTTAAAACAATTAATAATTTGAATTAATATAAATTAATACAATTAAAAGTTGACAGCGTAAGATAATTAAAAAGTTTTTTTCTAATTCTCATCTATATTTGGTATTTATATACCAAGAAGTGTAAATTCCTCTCCATTTACAAGCGAATGCTTTTGATACAATATAATAGTACAAAAAAGGTCATGAGATTGTTTTAAGTAGGAAACACATTTTTCTTATAACTACATAATTATATTTTTTTAGTATTATCTTGGGTTAAACCACAAAATATTTTTTTAATATATGAGAAAATAGCACAATTACTCGCTCATTAGAAGATTTCGCGTAAAAATAATTTTTGATATCGCCAACACAGTTTGAATAAAACTATATTATTTCTAACCTAGCTCAATAAAAGAGATGTTTGTGATTAGAAAGGTTCATATTATTATTCCGTTGATTAAGTTAATTGTTCATCTTTGAACGGAATATTTTTATTCCTTTGTAACTTATACGATTGTGAAAAACAATTACCACATATTTTTTAACAGAATAAATTAGGCAAAATAATACCAACTTATCATTTTGAATAAGAGAAATTGTTCTCAAATTAATTGAATTTTGTCAGCGCGCTAGAGGTGATATTTAAAAAGCAACATGTCTAACTAACTAACTAACTAACCATCACGCCGTTTCCCCGAAGGGGTAGGCAGAGAGGACGGACCGCCAGACAACTCGATCTTGGCATACACTTCTTGCTTCATTCACTTTCATACATTCTCTTCTGTTATTCCGACTTCTGACATGGCCCGACTCAAGAATTTGATTCACTTGATCGTGCCACGTCTTCCTTGGACGTCCCCGGCTTCTTCTTCCATTCACATTCGCGTCATATATTCTCCTTACACTCCTTTCTTCATTCATTCGCTCTACATGCCCAAACCATCTAAGCGTCCCTTTTCTTAATCTTGCTCACTACGCTTACATCAGCCTTGCATTCTTTACGAATCTCAACATTTTTCACACGATCATACATGGTTTTACCAGTTCCATGCCTCACTGCCATATATCAGAGTTGGTATCAGCACTCCATTGTGGACTGCTAGCTTCGCTTCTTTCGACAACTTTTTGTTTGCGCCAACAGCGTTCAGTCCTCCATTAATGGAGTTTCCTGCATTCACCCTTCTTTCAATATCCCTATCAGTCTTTCCATCTCTCGTGAACATACTTCCCAAATACACAAACTCATCTACCTGCTCCAAGTATTCATCATTCACAACTATATTGCACACTGTTTTCGTACTCTCTACTTCAAACACCATGACTTTAGACTTATTTACATTCATCATTAGCTCATTCTTCATACATACTTCGTTCATCCTAGATACGAGGGACTGTAGATCTTCCATACTGTTCCAAGCAACATGTCCTCCCGCCGAAAAGCCGGGCTCAGCGGTGAACAACGCCGGCAGCTGGACTGTGGGACTGAGAGAATTTGTAGGTTAGCGTTCTCTTTCCGTGTGACGAACTCCCCCCCCCTCTCTCCCTGCACGCCTCAACCCATGTTTACAATCTTCGTTGTACCTACATACATATTAATTTCTAGATCAACTTTTATCTAGAAACTGAGAATACATCAAACGGAGCAAAGAAAGTAGAATAAATTAATAAAACATATATGATCAACTTGTATCTAGAAACTGAATACACATTCATTTTAGATCAACTTGTATCTAGAAACTGAATACACATTCATTTGATCAACTTATATCTAGAAACTGCGAATACATCAATCGGAGCAACGAAAGGAGAGTAAATGAATAAAAAATAACCGTTAAACTGGAGCAAATTTCTTATATTTTGATGACGAACATACCGACTGGGGTCAGTTGCAAACTGACAACCTTGGTAATGATTAAGGCACTGTTGCCAACTCGTACAGATGTATTCCACCGGAGCCAAGATAAACGGTGTTAAATGTAGATCAACAAAGGTCATGTAAATCTTACTAGATCAACATACTACGGGAAGAGGTGATATTATATATATATATATATTATTTTTAATGAATAAATTGTGAAATAACACAAATTATGAAATAAAATTTACTTGCACACTGGGATTTTAACCCGCGACCTCCGGATTCATAGCCGAGGATCGTAACGACTCAACCATGTGGACCGTCGATGTATTTACGGTGCAAAAGATAATGGTAGAAGAAGTCGGGGACATGATTTCGTACGAAATCACATAATAATCTATATATATATAAAAATTTATGTTTGTCCGTTCGTCCTCAATTTTCTCGAAAATTACTCGACCGGTTTCGCTGAGAATAGCAGTTTGTTCTCATTAGTGCCGGGAAGGTTTAGAGAGTCGTTTGAATAAAATCCAATAGGTAAAACTGATGCTATAATGTTTTAAAATTAGTATGAAAAACAATGAACCCGCCATGTCGTATTGAGGTTAGCCCATAAAATATACCACTCTGGTTAGCCAAAGATTACATATTCAAAAGGAGGTTTGTTTGGGTAGAATATTTTCGAAATGGAAAACACTAGTAGGTACCTACTTAAGAACTTTAAATATATATTTTTTTTAAATGGCACCCAAACGACAACCTTGTTCACAATTTCATAATTTTATAAACAAACAAAAAAATCCCAAGCAAGGCCGGCATATAAGCTGGCATTTAATACATAATCATTTACGAATGTTCGACTTTGTACCTTTCGAAACGACAACTTGTCCAAACCCGAAATTATGATTAAAAAAAAAGCAATCAGGTTTTACTAAGAAAGTCGCCCGAAATGTTGAGATATGCGCCTAATGTTTACAGCATCTACATTCATTATCAAAATTCTATCTAATAAATAATTATCTTTAACTGCGCTCTGTGGCGGCCTTCGTGGTCAAGGGGTGAGGCTCTCGACTACGAATCCGGAGGCCGCTGATTCAAATCCCGGAGTGCGCAAAATAAGTTTTTTTAATTAATTGACCGGTCAGTTGTTGAGTTGGCATCGCGTCTGGGTCCACACCCAGGTGTCATGAGTTTAATTCCTCGGCTGGCCGAGTCCTCCATCACGACACAAGCAACATCTTCCGCTTACTCGTAACCCGGGAATGTTGGGTCTTTCTTTTTAGATAAAAAAAAGGAATAAAAATTGGTGATGTTTCTCAATTACATATTTAATAATAGACAGTATGTTTGCGACACGTTCCAGGGTGGTAGATACATTTAGTATTAAGTGAAAGAAGTGCGCCATTCACAATTGAAATGTTGCTTAAAATGGCTTTGGACATTACGTTTGATGACCAGATCTGAATAGGCAGGAACTTCCCACCTTTATCTCCTTCCCCTCTCTTCACTACCCTAACAGGGTATTTTCACAAACTACGGATACTGTTAAAAATGTGTGGAAGATTTAGTTTTTATTTCTGATTCTGACAACCGCACTAAAAATGTGTCATTTTAATATTTTCATTAATAATTATTGATTTAAAAAACAATCAAAAGGTTCAAACTGGATAAAATGTCATTGTGATGTGCATAACGCTACTGGCTGGTAAGACGGCTGTCACTGACGCTGTCGGCGTGACGTCAACAACGCCATATTCGCCAATAACAAAAAAAATGCACATAACAAAAATTGCAAAATTTAAATCGTTAAAAATGATTCAACATAAAAATGCCATCGCTATCGTAACTTTTATAGACAATTAATAAAAAATCGAAAATTCCCTATTGGGAATGCCATAGTGCCACTGGCTCCGGTAAGGAACGAGCAGTTGGAAGTCTTGTGCAATTTTCATTTATTTATTAAATTATAATTAGTTATTTTGTAAACTTTTAATGTACAAATAATTTTAAAAAAATAAAAGTGACTAGTTCAGAATAGTCAGATATCTAGAGACTGCAAGTCAGGTATGTGCGGCCGAAAACGTTACTGGTGTCAGTCAATATTGGCGACAAAAAAAAGTTTGTTCAAAACGGTTAGTTTTTATTTTTGGGACGAGCTATGAAAGTGTCAGCATGCCGAAGTTAGCAAATTGAACAAATATACAAATTATTTCTCGAGCAGATTATTCTTATATTATGAAACATTATAATTATTTATACTAGGTACCAACATTATTATATTACCTTGCATTTACATACATAACCTCAAAAAGGGAGCCACATTATCAAAAATAATTGTCACTTTACTCAGTTCAAAATTATTAATTAATAGCTGAGGTACTCAGTATTGTCCGAGGTTATGAACGCCCTACCCCTACCCCTACCCCTACCCCTGCCCATGCCCCTGCCCCTGCCCCTGCTCCGGCCCCGTCCCCGTCCCCGTCCCCGTCCCCGTCCCCGTCCCCGTCTTCTAAATACCTTTATTTAGAAGATTTACGTTTTAATTTATCAATCAATATGCCTCTAGGATACTTAATATAATGCCAAATAACAAAAAGATCGTACTCATTGTCAATGAAAAAACTTCAAGGCAAAATTAGGTTAGGTTTGCTATCGGAATGGGTACCACATGTTTCGTATCTGACATTTAGAAACACAGCTGGCGTTTTGTTATGTCACAATCTGTCCAGACATAGAAAAAAGAAATGTACTGGAGATGCAATGTGGGCGTGATTCGTTATCCAAAAGTCTGGCTAATCGAACCTTAAATTTCCATACAAAAAAATAATGCGAATATTTTAGGCCTCTCTATGTATACGAGTACATATAATATGATAGCTTCGTCTACTTTAGAAAATTAATTTTAAACTTTATTGGCCTTTCTAGTTTCATAAACTTGTGTCTGCGCGTCCGAAAACACTTTTTTGGTAATTAATTACGTGTTTGATAATATGTGTGAATGGTAGAAGTCGGGGGTCGAGTGAATCAAATCCTACAATCGGGTCATGTCAAAAGTCAAAATGACAGAGTATGAATGCGAAGATGTCCAACTGCTGCCACCTGTGACATCCCTAATTGAGGCATGTCGTGAGGCTTAAGGTAGTTGTTTGACGGCCTCCATGGTCGAGGGGTAAGGCTCTCGACTACGAATCCGAAGGTGGAAGGTTCAAATCCCGGCGTGCGTAAGTAAATTTTATTTAATTTTTTTGTGCTGTTTAACAATTAATTAATTTAAAAATAATAAATAGTATATTTGCGCACGTTCCAGAGTAGAAGATATTCTCAGTATCGCCCTGATGAAAGACCACCATTCAGAATTGAAACGTTGCTTGAAATGGCTTTTAGCCGTGTTTGGTGACCAGATCTGAATAGCCAGGTATTTCCCCACCTTCCTCTTCCTCTTCCCCTTCCCCTTCTCCTTCCTTCCCCTTTTCCTTCCCCTCCCCAATACCTTCAGCCTCACAACATTCCCCAATTGGGGATGCTAGTCTCACTGGCTCCAGACGGTTGGTAGCAGTTGGGACTCTTGTGCGGTATTCATGTAAAAAAAAAAAAGTAGGGAGAAGGGGGTGGGAAATATGAGGGTTGTGAAGTACCTGGCTATTCAGATCACCAAACACGAGTAAAGCCGTTTCAAGCAATGTTTCTATTCTGAATGATAGTATTTCCCTAAAATTATATATATATATATATATATATATATATAAGATGACGTTAGTCAAGTGATTCAGGCCATTCGTTTATTTATTTAACGTAAATAATCTGTTTTCGATCAATCCACAACACGGTCAATAATAAATTATTCCATCACGTGTCTCGGCTTATTATTTCGTCTGCGCACGCGCCGATCTACCCCCCTCTCTTACCGCGCATCATCCCTCAAGTAGAAAATAACATTGGTCAAATTGGTTGTTCCTTCAAATAGAAAATAACATTAATCAAATCGATTGTTCCCTCAAATAGAAAATAACATTAATCAAATCGATTGTTCCCTCAAATAGAAAATAACGTCTATAGTTCCCTGAAATCGAATAAAAACGTAGTAAATACACTAAAATTACATATGTCCTCAAATAATAGTAAATAACATTGTTAATTCCCTAAAATAGTATCGAAAATCGCCTTTTACTGGAGCCTAATTCCGGTTCTTTTGAGGATGATATAATTTAATTAAGACGTTTTGCAACTACGGTTCCGGTTCTCCAAGATGACAGCTGTCATTCAGCAGGTGTCGATATTCGCGTAGTTTTAAAAAAGAAAACTCAATATTGTCGTAAGTATTGACTGTAAACATTATTAATTATTAGTGAGTCATTTGTCGCATAATAATTCTATAAAATGAACCGAATTACCGAAATTGCGATGTTTGTAAAGTGCCTATGTCAAAAACTCAGAAACTTCAGATAAAAGTGATTTAAATTCTAAAAATAATAATAAACTACACGTGTTAAGTGTGATGCACTATAATTTTTAGTAATACTGTGATAATAAACCACTCTTTTTAAAATGTATCGTCATTGAGGTGATTTTTCACAAAAACAACGCTATATAAATCATCCAAGTATTATTATTATTATTATTATTGACATGGAATCGGAATCGCAGTTAAGCACACTGTCTTTAACCCTAAAGATAAGGACAATGCCTTATCATTAAAAAGAACCGGAATCAGGAACCCTGATCTCGTAATAAATGAAAAAATTTAAAAACAAACAAAACAAATGAAAGTATCACGACATTTCGATATCGAAAATCGTGAAATAAAAACTGTTTAAAATACGATAGATTCACGCTGACACCTTTCAGTATTTCACCTCGCGAAAATGATGCGATTTTAAAATATTGAAAAATGACAAAACAACAACTGTTTCGAGTTGCTATCGCGGGAATAACAGATTATTTATGTAATGTCGTATATACATAGATACGTTATATAAGTCGGCTGTGTCATATTATGTTTTATATATGATATTTATAATTCACATTCAAGTAGAATCGGCCGGTTATCTGTTGGTCTGTATAGGTATAGGTATAGGTATAGGTGTGCTCAAGGCCGGTTATTATTCATATTGCACGTCACACTTCACTGCTTAACCCCGCGGACGCCGCTGCATGGCTCGCTGCGGCGAGTGATGCGCGGGAAGAGAGGGGGGTAGATCGGCGCGTGCGCAGACGAAATGTGTTGTGGATTCATCGAAAACAGATTATTTACGTTAAATAAATAAACGAATGGCCTGAATCACTTGACTAACGTCATCTTATTCATTGTTATAGCGTTTAATTCGTACAATTCCATTATACATATTTTTATGGTGTTTGAAATGATTTATGTATTAATATTAAATAAAATTATTTCTTCTGTGGGGTACTAACAGTTAAAATTATTTTATAATGAAGTGAATGCTATTAAGGCCGCCATGGTCGAGGGGTAAGGCTCTCGACTACGAATCCGAAGGTCGCGGGTTCAAATCCCGGCGTGCGCAAGTAAATTTTATTTAATTAATTTGTGTTGTTTCACAATTAATTCATTTAAAAATAATATATGGTATATTTGCGCACGTTCAGAGTGGAAGATACTCTCAGTATCGCCCTGGTGAAAGACCACCATTCAGAATTGAAACGTTGCTTGAAATGGCTTTTAGCCGTGTTTGGTGACCAGATCTGAATAGCCAGGTATTTCCCCACCTCCCTCTTCCTCTTCTCCTTCTCCTTCCCCTCCCCAATACCTCCAGCCTCACAACATTTCCCAATTGGGAATGCCATAGTCTCACTGGCTCCAGACGGTTGGGAGCAGTTGGGACTCTTGTGCGGTATAATGTAAAAAAAAAGGCAATGAATTTAAATGTGAGGTAAAATCTGTAAATTGTTTTAGTTTTGCGAAAATACTAAGTGGTGAATAGATCATTTTTCTTGTTTTATTTATTAACGTTACATTGGGATCATTAGTTCGTTTGTTGATCTCTAGTCGCTCTAGTAAATTAAATCTAAGACCCTTTCTTCACAATAATAAAAATTAAAATACTTGCAGAACATAATAATAACATTAAAATTATTTTCTTCTAATAAAAAAAATTTCATGTGCATAATTAAACCTAGACTAATTTAATCGCAAGCCTACCCTAACAAAAATAATTAAATTAATTAATTTAACCTAACATAATCTAACGGCTATTCTAATGTAATCAATGCTGAAGTAAGAGTAATGAGTAGAATTAAGAAAGGGACGCTTAGATGGTTTGGGCATGTAGAGCGAACGAACGAAGAAAAAAGTGTAAGGAGAGTATATGACACGAATGTGAATGGAAGAAGAAGCCGGGGACGACCGAGGAAGACATGGCATGATCAAGTGAATCAAATATTTGAGTTGGGCCATGTCAGAAGTCGGAATAACAGAAGAGAATGTATGAGACGTTGTATGAATGTGAAAGAGGCAAGAAGTGTATGCCTAGATCGAGTTGTTTGACGGTCCGTCCTCTCTGCCTAAAGCATACGTAACTTTAACGCAAACTCTACATTCGCATGCAAGACGTCTCGCCGTTAAATTATTTGGAAACTTTTCTCAAACAACGTCGTCTCGCGGAAACTGCGAACCACGATAAATCGTTGCGTGGCATTCAAGGGGTTAATAAATAAAATTTCCGTATAAATATAAAACACGTTTTCATGAATATCTGTTAAGGTGCTTTGCACTTTTGCCTTTGCAACGACTATCGGGTATGGGAGTCCCCGCTGCCCGTAGCCAGTGCCAGTGGGTCTTTAAAACACCCTTAATAGTTTGTATTGCTGCGACGCGTTTCAATCATTCTGACCGTTGGTATTTCAACAAGGCAGATACTGCGACAAATTTGAACTCAGGAGTGAAATATAGACATTGCCGTGGGGTCGTTCCTTCCAGAACTATAACATAAAAGACTGCGGTAATGGGGTTGTCTCCTACAATGAAATTTCATGTTAATTATAAATCCATCATATTAATTAGAGCAAGCTGAGGACAGAACTTTGAGAATCTTTGTAAAATATCGAAGACGTAAGCCGTCAAAATATTGATAATCTTGCCGGCCGGTCAAAAAGCGTGTGACGTTAGTTCTTAAAATGACTGGTGCGGCCATAGATAGCAAATGCGCGGCAGTATACGTTACTAACATTCAAATTGCGAATTGCACTGAATTATTGTGACTAGTGACGTCACGGGTATACGAAGTTCACAACTTCGTCATTTTTTGAGTTATCAAAAACCAAATATACTCTCACAACTCTTAAAATATAATAAATTTTCATTAAAATATTTTTAAAAATCATCTTGAGAGAAGTACGTGGCAATAAACGTTGGGTTAGGTTCGCCGATTAGTGCTAAAAAAAATCACGCCCGGTGCGCAAATGCGTCCACAGCACTGTAAATAACTAAATGTGTAAAAAAAATAATATCTATTAAAAACTTCTTAAGCTTTTAAAGGTCTTTTTATAAATATTCTCCAGTACTAAATATTATAAATATTTCATATAAATACCAAGTCTTCTTGTGCCACCAATCTTCTAATAAATGCAGCATCATAGAAAAGGGGGATAAAATAGCAACTGCAAAATTATCGTCTCTATACTTAAATTTTCTAATAAAACTGTGTTCATCTGAAGCGACCTGCAGCTGCAGGTAAGTGTAAGTATGTTTTTCTGTGTCTGTTTGTACATAATTAGATTAGAAAAAACTTAGATATCATATTTAATTACTCGTATTTTAGTTTAATTTCATGCATTCAAAATACGAAGGTCTAAGATTGTTTTCATAGAATGGAGATTTATACCCGCTATAAGATACTTCAAGGGTACCGAGGAGCTGAGCTTAGTTCAGCAATTTTTTTTTTTTTAATTTCAGAAAAAGGGAAAGTATATTTTCACCTATTTAACTAGAATGGTTAACTAAATACTATTTTATTAATTTAAGGTTCTTTATATGTTAATGTCCTCCTCGTCATTTGGAAGGGCCCACCTCGTAGCTAATGGATTGCTTGCCATTTTGTTTGTATGGTGTTTCAATGTATGTTATCACGTTGTCGTGTAAAGTGTGCGTGTGTGTGTGTACTTGTAACGTTTCATTGAATGTATGAGTTTATTATGAATTTTATAACTTAACCGCCCTACCCATGCGAAAACGTACGCGATACGGCCGCTATATTATCACCCGAACGCAACAAACCGTATACTTCAGTTTGTTCCTGCGTCATGTCTGTAGTATTTAGAGGTCAGCCGAAGCTAACAGATGTGTTCGGGTATTTTCGTTTCTCCCATACAAGTTACGTCACTAGTCACACATATTGTTATTGCGAAATCTAATCTAGCTACTTTTTGAATAATAACCCAAAGGATGGGCGGTTAAGAGACATACATTATATTCATAGTTTTTTCATTGTTAACATATTTGTTTTATCGTATAATTATTTGGTGGATGTTCTATTACCTTTGTTTTGTATACATATATGTGTGGTGTTTCATATGCGTTTCCCACATTTCAATTAAGTAGTTCAGATGTGATCCAACTAGGATATAATGTAAATCATTTGTTAACAGATACGATAATCTGCTAGAGACGCCAGGTAGGGGGTGATTTTACATGTAATTCCTTAACTAACTAGCCACCATGCCGTTAGGAGAGAGGACGGACCGCCAGACAACTATATCTTGGCATACACTTGTTGCTACATTCATACATTCGCTCCTGTTATTCTAACTTCTGAGATGGCCCTACTCGAGTGTTTGATTCACTCGATCGTTGAACGTGTCTTCCTAGTGCGTCTCCTGTTTCTTCTTCCACTCACATTCGCGCCATATATTCTCCATACACTCCGTTCCGTTTTTCGTTCATTCGCTCTACGTGACCAAACCATCTAAGCGCCCCTTTCTTAATCTTACCCATTACGATTACATCAGCCTTGCATTCTTTACGAATCTCAACCAAACGATCATTCGTTCTCATTTATACAGCATTCATTGCCATACATTAGAGCTGGCATAAGCACTCCATTGTTGACTGCTAACTTCTCTTCAGTCCTCCGTTAATGGAGTTTCCGGCATTCACCCTTCTTTCAATATCCCCTACCAGTGTTTCCGTATCTCGTAAACAAACTTCCCAAATACACAAAGTCATCTCTCTGCTCCAAGTATTCATCATTCACAAGTACTATCTATATCGCACACTGTTTTGTTTGGTAGTCTCTGTTTGAAACACCGTGACTTTAGACTTACTTACATTCATCATTAGGTGATTCTTCATGCATACTATACTATACTAGTAGACACGATGGACTGTAGATGTTCCATACTGTTGGCAATCAGCATGTTGGTGTTCAGCCAGCATACCTTGTATATGTTGTTTAAATTTCAAGTGTTTTTCAGTCAGTGCACTAAGTGTGTTCCGACTATTCGTTTAAGGTGTAGTCACATTTGTTCAGAAATTATGTTTTTAGTGATGATTTGAATACAAGCAGATCGTGTGTTTCTTTCATGTTACGTGGAATCTTGTCATATACTTTAATAGGCAAGTCCAGTCAAAAATATATATTTATACGTACAATTTATAAATCCTTATTTAAAAGTTAATAAATAATCATCTCATCAAAACACCGCGTTATATTGGTACCATTGCATTTGGAACATCTGACGTCATGTACGCATTCTGTTTTTGGATTAGTTCCTCCATGGTCGACGGCTAAGGTTCTCGACTACGAATCCGAAGGTCGCGGGTTAAAATCCCGGCGTGCGCGAGTAAATTTTATTTAATTAATTTGTGTTGTTTCACAATTAATTCATTTAAAAATAATATATAGTGACATGATGGGGTCATTGGGGTTCAGTAGAAACAGGTAACTTCGTTGAGTGTCAAGTATTTTATTTGTTCACAATCTAAAATACATTCTTAACTGGTAGGTATTTTGGGTGTCACTTAATTACACGAACTGTTTTTACGGGTAATCTGCACACGGTCCAGTGGGGAGATTACCAGTCGTCTCGATGTTGGTGTTGGAAGCCTCAGAGAGCAGGTGGTACTTCCGGTAGGGGGAGGTTTTGGTGCTGGGCGGACACGCGTTTCGGCTTTCACTTGACGACCGGTTTCAGACGGTTCAAGAGGATGATCAGCAGGATGCCAGAGGCGCTCGACTGCTGTCCGGTGGTGATTCCTGCGGTGGGGGATATGTGCCTTGATGGGATCACGGCGTTGGAGGGCAGGAGGCGAAGGGCACTCGACTGCACTCGAACGGTGGGCGTTGGGGTTCGGCGGTTCCTGCCGAGTTTTCCCGCAGCGTCTCAGGCTGGGGATGCAAGTGGCCTGCTTGCTTTGTAGGAGACGGGAGTCTCGACTACGACCACTGGCCGGACGGTCTCTACTGACTCGTCTCTGTCCACTACTGACCTTGCTTCGGCCAAAGTCCCCCTTTTTAATCCCATCCGAACTATTCTTCGGGTTCCTTCGCGAACTACGAACTGTGGCTCGGTGGCTTTTAATTAGTTCGCTGTTAATCCCTTTAACTGCCTTTTTCTGGCGACTGCGAAATTCCCGGGATTTAAAGCCGGGCGTTTGTAAATTACCCTCAGGTAGACGGACCTCGGGTACCGTATTAGGGATTAGCATAAATCGGTGTTTCCCGCACTTATGGCTTGTATCAATCCACCCCGGTTTCTTGCGGTGAAACAGCGCTGCTTTTAATTTCCACCCCGGCTTCTTGATATATTTATAGAGTTCCTCGCTGGAACTTGGTGTTGTGTACTGTCGTATTTCCAATTTCTCTGATTTGCAGGATTCGATCGGCAATATCTCCGTCTGCTGTTTGTCGCTGGTTTCCATTATGATGCTGCTAGGTATTATTGTTTGCGGTACATCAGCCATTTTCACTTCTGCCGAGTGTACTATTTGGTATACCTCGGTAGGTCTCACTTCCATAGGGGACGCATCTTCTGCGTACTTGTTTTCAATGACGTCATGGGCCGGCGTCGCTACAGGCGAAGTTGATTGAGGCTCTATTTCTGATAATTCACTTTGGATAGGTGAATCTAACTCCGGTGAAGCGCCAACATTAGGAAATATGGCAGATTCCTCGTTATTGGCTGTCTCCGCCGCCGTGTTTATCTCCAGTTGACAAGGCGGTGAGGCAGTTTCTTCTTCTTCGATGATTTGTGGTGTTGCCTCTGCGGTATGCAGAAATTTTTCTAACGGAAAATTGCACCACCAATTAACTATCTCCCGGAACCTTTTCCAATCAAGTGGTCCTTTGCTTTCGATTATTTGACCCCACGCCATAGAAAATGCTAAATTCACGCCACGAAATTGACTTATCGCTATGTCACACTTCTCGCCTTCTGGAACTTTCCATGTTTCGAAATATATCTCGCACTTATTTGAAAATATTTTCCAATCGTCAATATCTTGTCTCGCGAATTCCGCTGTTAGTGGTGGTCTGATATCTTCGCTTGATGAGGGCGCCACAAGGTTTTCAGCCGAACCTTGAAACGGCCTGTAATTATAATCGTTCAGGCGTGATGGTGAGTTCGCTTCTTCGTATCGGGGTTCCTCGTAATAGCACGAGCGATGATCGTCTCGATTATCTCCATCATCACACTCGCGATAATACGATCTCTCTCTTGAAGGAGATCTATAATGCTCCTTCTCTCTTGATGAATAATTCTCGCGTCCATATCGTTGTTCATCGTAATAGCGCGAGCGACGATCGTCCCTGTCAGATGGTTCTCGATAATCTCCATCCTCATACTCGCGATAATATGATCTCTCTCTTGAAGGAGATCTATAATGCTCCTTCTCTCTTGATGAATAATCCTCGCGTCCATATCGTGGTTCATCGTAATAGCGCGAGCGATGATCGTCCCTCTCAGATAGTTCTCGATAATCTCCATCCTCATAATCGCGATAATGTGAACGCACTATTGAAGGAGATCCATAATATTCTTTCTTTCTTGAAGTATCATTCCCGCGTCTGTATCGTGGCTCATCGTACTCACGATGATATGATGGCTCTCTTGAAGGCGATCCGTAATATTCCTTTTCTCCCGACGTATAATCCTCGCGTGCTGGCGACCTCCATTTATCATCATCCCTGCTGGAGCGTTGGCTTGTGCTTGACGGTGAGCGGCGGCGTGAACGATAACTAGGTCTGATATATGACTTAGAATCGTAGTTATAGTCAGAGATATGCTTCAATTTTGAAGGTGAGCGACGGCTTGAACTATGACTAGACCTGACATGCGGTTTAGCATCGTTATTGTTGTTGGAGAAATAGCTCTGCCAGAGATGGCTGGTTTTAGTCCTCGGCGGAGACCACGCGTCGAAATATCGGTCTATTTTTCTTCTGGGCGAGACGCGCTTAGGCGACGTGTAATCTTTCCTCGCTCTAGAACGCTGGTTTTTGGGGGCGACATGGTCCGTATGTCGGCTGCTTTGTTTACCTGAGGCCGAGGGTTTGTTTCGGCTCTTGTAAACGGTACGGCTCGAGTCACTTTCACTTTTACGCGGCATTTTTATGACCACTGAAATTTAAATTTTGAGACTGAAATTACACTGCACTTTTGAATTTACTGAACCCGATCTCAGGGTGTGGGTACGAATTCAAATCTGTCCCATAGGGCAGTTTTTTCAAACACGAAATGAATCCACGTTGGCGCCAATTGACATGATGGGGTCATTGGGGTTCAGTAGAAACAGGTAACTTCGTTGAGTGTCAAGTATTTTATTTATTCACAATCTAAAATACATTCTTAACTGGTAGGTATTGTGGGTGTCACTTAATTACACGAACTGTTTTTACGGGTAATCTGCACACGGTCCAGTGGGGAGATTACCAGTCGTCTCGATGTTGGTGTTGAAAGCCTCAGAGAGCAGGTGGTACTTCCGGTAGGGGGAGGTTTTGGTGCTGGGCGGACACGCGTTTCGGCTTTCACTTGACGACCGGTTTCAGAAGGTTCCAGAGGATGATCATCAGGATGCCAGAGGCGCTCGACTGCTGTCCGGTGGTGATTACTGCGGTGGGGGATATGTGCCTTGATGGGATCACGGCGCTGGAGGGCAGGAGGCGAAGGGCACTCGACTGCACTCGAACGGTGGGCGTTGGGGTTCGGCGGTTCCTGCCGAGTTTTCCCGCAGCGTCTCAGGCTGGGGATGCAAGTGGCCTGCTTGCTTTGTAGGAGACGGGAGTCTCGACTACGACCACTGGCCGGACGGTCTCTACCGACTCGTCTCTGTCCACTACTGACCTTGCTTCGGCCAAAGTCCCCCTTTTTAATCCCATCCGAACTATTCTTCGGGTTCCTTCGCGAACTACGAACTGTGGCTCGGTGGCTTTTAATTAGTTCGCTGTTAATCCTCTTAACTGCCTTTTTCTGGCGACTGCGAAATTCCCGGGATTTAAAGCCGGGCGTTTGTAAATTACCCTCAGGTAGACGGACCTCGGGTACCGTATTAGGGATTAGCATAAATCGGTGTTTCCCGCACTTATGGCTTGTATCAATAGTATATTTGCGTACGTTCGAGAGTGCGAGATACTCGCAGTATCGCCGTGGTGAAAGACCACCATTCAGAATTGAAACAGAAATGGACATTTTTATTTTTTTCGAATTTGTTTTGTATTTAAAATATGTATTTTTTTAGCTTTGGTGAAATTTAAACTTAATTTGGGTGACTTGAAGCTCTATAATTGTCGTTAAATACGGTGGCGCAAAACTACCGTTATGGTTTGAATGTTTAATAACTTTTAAAATTTATTTATACTTTTTATTTTTATTTCAGAATTTTGTCAAGAAAACTTGGGGAATTTGAAATGGAACAAACACTACACAACAGAACAGCGATCAACAATTGTTGAATTTTATTTTGAAAATCAACGGTCAATTGTTTTGACGCAGCGTGCTTATCGTCGTTTTTTTAATATGCGTACTGGACCTTCAGCACCAACAATAAACCGCCTGGTTGCAAATTACAGACAACATGGTACAGAAAGACACCTTCCATGTACCGGAAGAATTGAAGCCGATAGACTACCAACAGCGGCTTGATTATGCCATTTCATTCCGACAAAAAGCAGAAGAAAATTGCGATTTCATTATCAATTTGATAATGAGCGATGAAACCCATTTCCAATTGAATGGTTTCGTAAACAAGCAAAATTGCAGGATATGGGCTACGGAGAATCCAAGAACAGTTCATCAGCAACAATTACACCCACTTAGGTGTACTGTTTGATGCGGTGTATCGTCTGAAAGGATCATTGGTCCATATTTCTTTAAAAAGGCACATGGCGGCTCAGTACGGTTAATGGTGCTGAATATCGAACGATGCTGGACATTTTTTTGAGGCCAGCTGTAGAAAACCATCCACAGTTGTGATTCCAACAAGATGGAGCTATAGCCCACACTGGAAGGGACACTGGAATGGCTCTGTTACGGGACTTCTTTAGCGAAGGCAATATTTCGCGCAGAGGCGATTTCAATTGGCCCCCACGTTCACCGGATTTAGCAGCGCCAGACTGTTTTTGGGGTTATTTGATAGAAAGGGTATACGTAAATAAGCCAGCGACCATACCACAGCTAAAACAAAACATTCGCAATGAAATTCAAGCCATAATACCGGAGATTTTACGAAAAGTTATGCAAAATGTACTGGAAAGAGCACGAATGTGCGAAGCCAAAAATGGCCACCACTTGCGGGATATAAATTTTCACACTTAAGTTAAAAATATTCCCCATTAATATACTGTATAACAAAAAAATAATAATAGTAATTAGCCATTAAATAAAAAAGTTATTACACATTCAAACCATAACGGTAGTTTTGCGCCACCCTGTATAAAAACTATTATTAATAACAGAAATTAGAGTATTCACGAGCAAAGCAATTATCAATACGGATATTATGATAATGTTAATGCTCAATGATATTACTATTCTTTGAGTTAAAGTTTCTAAAAGGGTACATAATGTTATATAGTGTAGTTATGGTTCATTATTAATAGAATATAAAATTATGTACGATAAAACTCATTCTTGTTTTGATATTTGACACTCTAACCTCAAAACCGACCGGCCATAGATTTGGAGCGTTTTGGCGGCCTTTGAAAAATTAAAACTTATTTTAACTATGAAAAGTAACTTTAGAGAAAAAACTAAATATATTGGTAGTTCCTGTAAATCTTGTCGTGTGTTGATGTTGATGTATTGAGTGAGGTTAGGTTAAGTTGGGTAACAGAAGATAAACAGCAGTCAGGTGACACAAGTGCGAGTTTACAAACACTAGGCCTAGACTGCTCCCCCTCCCCCTCCCCCTGTCACACCTACTCCTACTCCTACTCTATGCATATGTAAGAATTATTTATTTGGCAAATTGACAAAACAGACTAAAAATACGCGCGGCTACAAAACATGTTTTCCTTTATTTCTGAATATCTTCAAATAATAATGTTGATTTTTGATTACACGAAAGAATTATTCTAACTAACTAATAACCATAATAACTAATAACCATAATAACTAATAACCATAATAACTAATAACCATAATAACTAATAACCATAATAACTAATAACCATAATAACTAATAACCATAATACCTAATAACCCGCAGGTGCGGGCAGAGAGGATTTATTGCCACAAAACCCTACATTGACACACTCCTTGCTTCATTCTGCAAATAATAATGTTGATTTTTGATTACACAAAAGAATTATTCTAACTAACTAATAACCATAATAACTAATAACCATAATAACTAATAACCCGCAGGTTACCCGCACAAAACCCTACATTGACACACTCCTTGCTTCATTCTGCAAATAATTGATCCTACTGCGGCGTGAAATGTGGGAAAATGCGAATTTGAAACATCGATTAAAACTACTTTTTTTTAGTCCCAACCGTCTTGAGCCAGTGAGACTCCAGCATTCCCAATTAGGGTATGTTGTGAGGCTGAAGGTAGTGGGGAGGGGAAGGAGATGGGGTAGAGGAAGGTGAGAAGTAGTGAGATCTGGTCACCGAACACGACTAAAGCTATTTCAAGCAACGTTTCGATTCTGAATGGTTATCTTTCACCAGGGCGATACTGAAAATATCTACCACTCTGGAACGTACCGCAAATATACTATATAATATTTTAAGTGTATAAATTGTGAAATAACATTAATCAAATAAAATTACTTTCGCACGCCGGAATCTCCGGATTCGTAGCGGAGGATCGTAACCACTCAACCACCGAGGCCGTCAAGATTAGTGTTAGCCGTCTTTAATGACCAAATTTGAACATCCAGTTTCTTTACCTTTAATCTAACAACATACCAGTTGGAGATGCTAATGCGAAAAAAAATATTTTTTTTTAAAAATATACAAACACCGGTTTAATCTTGAAAACGCGACTACACGGCTGTCGCAAGCGACGATTAGCACGGATGACGCAGATAACGACACAATACACGAGAATATAACATCACTTTACAACGCCGGGACCGAAATACAATGCAATACGCTATCGCGAATAGCACACTCCGCGCTACGAAAGTCGGGCTATACTGATATCACTGCGCCCGATTGGATATACGAGTACTTTGATTGCCAGCTGTTGCTGTTCTGTTGCTGTTGACTATTATAGGTCTATTCGCATTTACCGGCACCGTACAGTACAGTACAGTACAGTACAGTACAGTACAGTACAGGCACAGCGCAGACGCGAGCATTCACATTAGACCGTGAAGCACTTTTTAATCCTATTCCCATATTTATTATTATTTTATAACCTAAATTCCCTGGCCAATTCAATCAATCGCAGCCACCAGCAACGTCAAAATATTCTAGCCGACAATCTCGGCCGATGGTGGCAAGCGTATGCGCGGATACGTTACGTTACGCTTACGTGCGCCGTAATATGAATGTGTTCACAGGTAATGTTGTCCTGTCTGTATTGTTCCTCACTGCGCGGTGCTGGTAGATGCGAATCAATCACTGACGTCAGACAGACATGTACAAATCAAAATCTGACCGTAGAATTTTGACGTGGAGGCAAAGGTCACGTGACATCCATTTTGGCACCAACCCGGGTCTCACATTATTTTAATATACTATCTAATGATCATAGGAAGATTTTACGGAATAACGCATATGTCAGACGTGTGGCACACAAACGAACTGCAAGGGGCACATCTGATCCCGATCTGCGGGGTGGGCTGGAGGGTAGGGAGACACGACCTATCGTTCCCTTTGCAAGGGGAACGACAAGGGCTTGTAAACCTTTGCGAAATTATTATTTTGTTCTGAACAAACTCCGTTTTGTGCAAACCTCAAAATTGTACAAATCCCTTTGCACAAAACACACTTTTGTGCAAATCTCGATTGCGGGCCTTCTCCGTGGTGATCCGTGGAGTCCACTGAGTGTTGGTAGTCCGAGGGGTGGCCCAAGGGTCAGCGGTGGTCAGAGTAAAAAAAAACAAGGCAGGTTGGTTTCAAGTAGAGCGAGGTAGAGCAGTCGGGGGGAGCAGAGGTGGTGTCGGTTGAAGCGTCGCTGGATGACGAGGCGGCAAGGCGTCCGACACAACGCATTCGTATGCATTAAAATGGTGTCAAAATAGAAGTGATGGAGAGAATAATCACAAATATCGCATTACATTCCACAGGAAATAGTTATTTTTACTTAATTTAAAACTTATTCAACATAATTCTTAACAGTTTTGTGAAACAATCTTGCCAAACCAAAATGACGACGACACGAAAGCGTTCATGTCATCGTTTCCTGCGGTAAGTAAATTCGTTAGTATTTAATTGTAAAGAAGCCGAACTTTTTTTTATCTATTGCTGTTTTTACTAACATTGACGGTTTTTGGTTAGTTTTGGATGTTGGCACGACAGCTACGAGGAAGTGATAAATTCCACACAATCGTAAAAAGAACGCAGATTTGCTTTTCGAAGACTAAATACTAATACTTTGCGGTGCAATTCGAGATGCCTGCATAATATTGGGTTTAATTGTGAAACAGCACAAATTAATTAAATAAAATTTACTTGCGCACGCCGGGATTTGAACCCGCGACTTTCGGATTCGTAGTCGAGAGCCTTACCCCTCGACCATGGAGTACGTTGGAACACAAATTTGCTGTACATTATTTAAAATATCACCAGAAAAAAGGTTTTTTTTTAATGCCTTGTTTTCATATTTTTATTTACGTAATCATATTTAGATATCAAATGTGATAATTTAAAAAAAAAATACAATAAACCCGCAAATAATTTTCTAAATAAGTTGCCTCTAAAATTATGAAAAAAAAACATCATAATTTAAAACAAAAATAAATAAAATACTTCTCATACATTCTAGATATTTACTAAACCTTTAATTAAAAAAAATATATAATTCAGTTTGGATGGGTATTTTCGCCACAAATTCAAAATTAAGTTATGTATGAAACGGGCAGCACAGCCGTTCCCCTTAATGCTGTTGTGATTTTTGAAGGATACTGGGATCTTGTAGAGTTTAGTACCCATCACCTACCTAAGAACAGGTCTCACCTAGTGAGGTAGGGTAGGTTATGTAAACCATACAATAATATAACACATTATGTAACACATTGTACCTACTCTCGTATATTTAAACATGCCACATTGCATGAAGGTCGATTTATCGACACTAAAACTGAAAAAACAACGAAATAAGAATAAGAAGCTCTTTTGTCCAAATGTTGTATTTGTGGTTACTTGTTGGGTGTGTTTTTGACTCTGAGATCTAGTATTTGTTGTTATTTCTTGTTTTTAGTATTTATGAGAGTAGTGTAGTATTGTTTTAGAGTATAGTTTGTTGAAGATTGTGTCAGTGCTAGTTCTTACAGGGACTTTAAGTACACTGCCATGATTACAGTGGGAAATGTTGCCTGTCCATTGTCCAATGATGGAAGATTTTTTATATTACGCACTTTTTAAAAACCACTAACTGGTGTGTACCCGGCCTTGCTCAGGTTTTAGTGTTTTTTTGTTTTCTTAATGTTTATTCCAGACCTCGGGGAGAGTTGCGCAGTCCCACGAGTTCAATATAATATAATGAATAAAGTAATGAAGTTGCGAATTCTCGCTTGTCGTTTGGGTGCCATAATTGATTTGTCAACGAAAGTAATGCCTTGTGATGACTATTTCTATCTCTAAACAATGAAACATTCATTTTTTTATTTCATTTCGAACATTTATTTTTCAAAATATATCTAACTAATAAACTTCTTATGAAAATATTCTACCCAAACAAACTTTCTTGAATGTGTAATCTGTGGCTAACCAGAGTGGTATATCTGTGGGCTAACCTCAATGTTTTTCATACTAATTTTTAAACGTTATAGCAACAGCTTTACATATCGGATTTCATTCAAACTACTCTCTAAACCTTCCCGTCACTAATTAGAACAAACTGTGCTATTTTCAGCGAAATCGGTCGAGTAATTTTCGAGAAAATCAAGGACAGACAGACAGACAGAGTCTTTGGCGTATTTTTTAATCTTAGCTCTCTCAAAAGTCACGAGACGCCACCGATCATTGATTTAGACGTACAGAGAAGTAAATATAGAGAGAGAGAGAGAGAGAGAGAGAGAGAGAGAGAGAAAGAGAGAAAGAGAGAAAGAGAGAAAGAGAGAAAGAGAGAAAGAGAGAGAGAGAGAGAGAGAGAGACGAGAGAACTTTGATATAGGAATTAAATGAGGATAATAACAGTGTTGTCCTCTGTAAGACGGGGGATCTGGGTTCGATTCTCAGTCGCAACCGTTACCCTTTTATTTTTCGTGTCTTCTTCCGTTTCATCCGTCATTGAGATTTGTTAATATTATCTTCTTCGACGATTAAGTTTATTTAATTTATTTATTGTCGCAGTAAACGGTCGGACCTCACAATATCCTTAAAAAAAGGATGCCCACTAAAAATAGACGACGGGTGCGGGAGGGACGAGTGCGGCCCATCACGTGAGACGGGGGTAAATGATTAAAAAATATTCGCCAATCAAACAACAATAGTCAAAATGGCAGAGCGGAATGACGATTGGCTCTAGGACCAGAAGTCGTTGATTCAAAACCTGCGAAAAAAAAGTTAACTAGTGGGTAAGGAGGATAAACAGCCACACAACACACTTCTTGCTTCATTAAAAAGAACTGCCTTCTACGGAGTTCCCTTATCATAGTTTACGTGGATTGCCAACTTTTTGGGGGAGAGAACGATTCAGACGGTTGCAGACGGAATCACCTCTTCCTCCCATTCAATAAATGCTGGCGTCCCACAGGGATCGGTTCCGTCTCCAATTTTGTTTTTGTTGCACATCAATTCATTGACAGCTTTTTGTTTGACAAGGCCCCAAAGGGCACACGAACTCCAACGGCTCGGAGAGCTTTGAAGCAAAGAATGGACGGTTACCTCGAGAGGGTTTCTCTTGGGGTAAGAACAACCTCGTCGAATTTGATGTTTCAAATACCCAATCACGTCTGATTATGTCCAAAAGGGATCAAAATGACTATCAAGTCTCCTTCGACGGAAGCAATCTTCCCAATAAGCCAGTTAGATTCTCAGAAGCTGGCCGTACTGTACTGCAGATAGTACACAACTGCTGACCCTGTACAAATCGCAAGTGAGCCCCAAAGCACCAAAATACCTGAAAAAAACGTTGACTCTTGCTGAAACGAGCGGTCTGCTTGATAGAGTACCTGTTTGCAAAATTTAGAGGACAGGCATCACGCGAGAATACTGAGAATGCTGTTCTTGTTCTACCGGTATTTCAATGGTGCACAGTCGTGGCGCCCAATGTTTTTGCACGATTGACATCTGTCACGTGTTCAACAGCCCGACTGTGGAATAATTTGCCGGCCGTTGTGTTTCCTCCCTCCTACATGTTCACTTCTTCCTCTCCTCTAAAAGAACATCCCTTCTTCGGGCCTTGCCTTCATCGGGCGTCCCGGACCTATTTTATCATTCACCATTTCATTTCATTTGAAGACATGCGTAAAGATTTGACAGTGTAGCCAACCCCGCAGACAGATCAAAGAAATTGATTACACGTTCAAAGAATTTTGAAATATGATAATGTCCGTGCACAATTCACTTCTACGGGTTTACATGTTCGTTGATACCTACAGCAGTAACCGTCGTACTGTGTTTAGTGTTTACACTTTGCATTATTCTCGATCCGATGGCCGCACGCTGACAGCTCGCGGAGACCGTTTCACGCGCGCGATTCTGAACAACACTATACTGGCTCCTGTAAACGGGCTTCACTTAAAAATAACAGCAGCTGTTCAATCAATACCATTTTATTATGTATGAAGAATGTTTTAAACGTGTTTTTCTTGAATCGATCGATATAAATAATAAAATAAATTAATTTTTAATTAATATTCACTTCCACATGTGATGACAATTAAAAAATATATAAACAAATTAAAAATTACTTTGTAATCACCACTTTATTATTATGTACTTATCAACATGTTTCGAAAGCGATGCTTTCCTCATCAGGAATACACAGAATACAAGAATTTTCTGATGAGGAAAGCATCGCTTTCGAAACATGTTGATATGTATATATATTAATAAAGTGGTGAATACAAAGTAATTTTTTAATTCATTTATTAATAATGACGCCACAAAGTGAATACCAATCTTACGAAGAAAATTATAAAAAATATGTATTTAGAAAATTCCCTTCTGTTAGAGATGTATATAAAAGTTAGATACATCTCTATGGGGCGTACTTTACAGAGTACACAGATACTGCAGATAGTACACAACTACTGACTCTGTACAAATCACAAGTGCGCCCCACTGTAGAATTTGGCGGCCACCTCTGGTCTGAAGCCTCAAAATACCTGAAAAAACGTTGGCTCTGCGCAGAAACGGGCGGTCCGTTTGATAGATTCGCCTATCTTAACTAACTATCACGCCGTTTCTCCGCAGGGGTAGGCAGAGAGGAGGGACCGCCAAACAACTCGATCTTGGCATACACTTCTTGCTTCATTCACTTTCATACAACGTCTCATACATTCTCTTCTGTTATTCCAACTTCTGACATGGCCCGACTAAAGTATTTGAATCACTTGATCGTGCCATGTCTTCCTCGGGAGTCCACGGCTTCTTCTTCCATTCACATTCGCGTCATATATTCTCCTTACACTCCTTTCTTCGTTCATTCGCTCTACATGCCCAAACCATCTATGCGTCCCTTTCTTAATCTTGCTCATGACGCTTACATCAGCCTTGCATTCTTTGCGAATCTCAATATTTTCACACGATCATACATGGTTTTAGTACACATTCGCCTCAGAGATCTCATTTCTACGGCATTCAGTCTACTTTCATCCTTCCTCTGCCAATTCCATGCATCACTGCCATACATCGGGGTTGGCATCAGCACTCCATTGTGGACTGCTAGCTTCGCTTCTTATTACCTCTTACCACTAATTTCTGAACAGCGAACACCGTTTGGTTAAAGTAAAAAATATGCGCTTTGACCATTATGCTTTTTTACAATACCTTCATTTTTCCATGAGTCATCTTGGTGTTGCCATTAAAAACTTTTTAAACGACCGAAGCGCCCTCAATTTTTATCTACATTATTTAGCCGACCTGTAGTTAGGTTAGGTTATTTATCTTAAATGCCTAAATTTCTATCTTCGATAAACGTCCTTGAAGAGATTTAACATAAAAATGAATCTATAAAAGTGGCGAATATTTTTATTTTTTTATTTTGGACCTTCAAATTAGTACCGGACGATAATTTTAACAAAAAACGATAACGCCGTTGAAGTTAACTATGGTTAACCGTTGATAATAACATACTCGTAATTTAAATCAACTTAACAATTTTTCGATATTATTTAACGTTTAATTTTTTTTAAAAATCCAGTATTGCCGCATCAACTGTGCAATAATAAAAATTAATCTCAAAAAAGTCAGAATCTGAAATATAATAAAATTATATTGGACAGCTGAACTAACAGTGGTCATTTAGCTAAGTCGCACATACTCCGAAAACTTCGTGTGGGACTTTACATTTAGCGTACTTTAAAATTTTATAGTAGACCAAAAATGAGGGCGCTGCGATCGTTTAAAACGATTTAAATGAAAACACCAAAACGGCTCATACGAAGATTATTGTAAATTTGAAAAGCACAATGATCCCAGTGAATGTATTTTTTTTTTTACTTTCAGCAAAGGGAAATCGAGAAATTGGCGGTACTTCACGGAGGGATATGATTCTATATCATATTCTAAGACAATTATATATTTGATTTTTATTTTATTATTCATGGCTTTGGAAGGAAGATAATTACAAGAAAAGACGATTTATTTTGTATTTCTTAAACATGTGTATTGAAATAGTAATGTATTAATAGATGAAATATCAATTTAAAAAATAAGTAAATAAATCACAAATCAAAAGAATAAATAAATTTTAAAAATTGAGTTAAGATGCATTTTCCCATGGATGTCATTGTTTATTTACAAATAATGAACTATCAAACTTGAATGTGAACCATAACCTCAAATCTGAAAGTACATGGTTATAATCGTTTAAAATAGGCATAAATCTAAATATATTATTCACAAATCATTTATAAACATATTCTAAGTTGAACACGAGCTCCCAAGCGTTAAATTCTGCAAAACGCTGAAATACGCAGTAAATCACTTCCAGCGTTGCACTGTGTATTGTTTTATTAATTTTAAATAAATTGGAGCGATGAATTAATAAATAATGTTGGTAATTAATTAATTAAGATGGAGATATGCAAAGGGGTAAAACGGCCCTGGAGCTCACGATCGTGCGGTTGTTTTCTAAAAGAGGGAGGGGGTTATTTTAATATTTTCACGGCCCCGTGGGAATCTAAAGGCAAGCTATAAGTATAGAAATCTTTGTGAAATTTATTCTTATGAAACATTCATGTTTCATAAAATCATTACGCAGCTGAAGTTTTTAGCTACGTATTTACGCAATTGGAAACTTCTATAGTGATAATTCATAAAAGCACGTATTCTAATGTAATATTCGGTAAAAACATGTAACGGTTCCCTAAAAATCAATGATTTGAAAACACGTTTTCGTGAAGCGCATCATTTGATGCCGCGGAAATCGTATGCCAAATGTCAAACGCAATAGAGGTTAGGTTTCTTCTTCTTTAAAAAAAAATTTTTGTTTAATTGTTAAATTTTTCCACAGATGCAGTGTTTTGATTATATAAAACCATAATTAATGTATTTTTACCAGTTCTTACTTTGATTGCGTTATGTTCACATGCTCAGTGACAGCAGTTAATAAAACCTTGGAAGATTTGAACGTTAACGAACGCATTCGTCAACTGCGTTAACGGTTTGTTATTTCGAGTCACTAATTTGAAACGATTCGGTTGTTCAAACACAAATCTCACATAAAATCGAGCTAGTGGAACAAAACATGTCGTATATTGGTACATAACAAATAAATAATAATAACAATATTTAATCAGCTGGGCAGATAAAGCTCCGAAACGAATATCTGCCTGGCAACAGGGAAAACCACTCGATATTGAATTTTTCTGAATTGTAAAGCCGATAAGGCTAGCACACTGAACAAAATATTCCTAGAAGCGTTACTTGAAATAAATCTCATGTCGTCAGTTTACAAAATAACTTTTTACTCTCGCGCTCCAGGACAGGGCAGTGAATAAAGATTGTCGATATGTGAAAATCTTTGATCAATTTTAGCTCAGTATCGCCCTGGTGAAAGACCACCATTCAGAATTGAAACGTTGCTTGAAATGGCTTTTAGCCGTGTTTGGTGACCAGATCTGAATAGCCAGGTATTTTCCCACCCCCCTCTTCCCCTCCACAATACCTTCAGTCTCACAAAATTCCCCAATTGGGAATGTCAGTCGCACTGGCTCCAGACGCATGGGAGCAGTTGGGACTCTTATGCGGTAGTCACATAAAAAAAAAATCCTCGGTGCATTATAGTTTTTTGATTAGTTTGGTTTAGTTATGGTTTACAGATTTATTCCGAAATTGATGAAATTTTGCACACTTGAGCTTCGGAACAAGAGGAAGGTCACTGAATACATGAGATTTCGGAAAAATCAACCCCATCCCATTTTCCCGCCCCTTAAAGCATAACTTTGATACATCTTTATGAAATGTTGCACACTTGACATTCAAAATAAGAAGAAAATAAGAGGGGGTGAGGGTGAGGGTAGGGGTAGGAGTAACACATAAGAACCTAAAAACTTTCCTCCAAACCATTCAAAACCACGGACAACGTCAGGTACTTCAGCTAGTATAATATATAATTATGACGTGCAGTCAATAAAGTCTGAAAAGCTGTGCCTACCCTAAGAAAAACGAACTATAAAAATAAATTCAAATGTAACAGATTTTTTTTAAATGCTACAATAATCTAATAAACAGGTAAGAAGAACTTGTACGCTCATTTACTCAGTTGGCCACAAAAATCATCGAAGGTGATAGTAAAAAGTACAGAGCAAATAATACATAGAGATGCCCTAACACGCAAGGGGGAGAAAACAAAATAAGGGGGGAGGGGGGCGAGCTAGGCGTGTTAATTTAATAGTTCTTAAATTGAAATATGATATCGATAAAAATGACAGAGAGCAATAGCTCAGTGGATAAGAGCGCAGGTCCCGGATAGACCGAGAGATCCCGGGTTCGAGTCCCAGATGCGACCGTTACCTTTATATTTTCTGTGTCTTTTCTGTTTCATATTTCATTTGACATTAATATTATCTTCGATGATTAAAAAAGCTTGATTATAATCTTCAACAAGTTATTTCAATTAAAATTTAAAACACTTTTTTTTTTCAAACCGCCCTCGTATTGTTTGGATAATAGATAGAGATGTGTTATGGGCACGAAGTAAGGTAAATTTTTCCTTACTTCTTCTCACGTAAACTGGCGATATCAGTTTTCTTTCAAATCGGCATATATCTCTCTTCTAGGAAATTTACTTGTTCAATGGGCAAATTATTATTATTTATTGCGGATTAGCAATGATAATAATAATACAACCGTCTACATAAGATGTAAGATGCTATCAGTATCGCCCTGGCGCGGTAAGAAAAGTGTTCAGGGTCAACTTTAATCTTAACCGGCAATAAATTAACTAGGTATTCAACTAACCTCAAATTTCCTAATATTGCACAATAGTCTCGACTGTCCGGAGCCAGTGGAACAATAGCATCCCCATTACCCCATCAGATGAGGGATGGGAAGGTCGGGAAGTACCTGACTTTTCAAATATGATCAAGAATAAAGGATTTCAATAAGTGTCGATTCTGATATTATCTGCCACTCTGAGACGTGGCTCACCTACTACTGGTTATTTTATTTAACCTTTGCAGACCTGAATTAAAACTGGCAGTGATAAAATATATTTGATGATTGATAACATCTTGTAGAATATTCAATTCTCTCCGCAGCATAAAGACTTTGTACTAACTTTACACCGCCTATATCCCCACGAACACTGCACACCTATCTACTAAGCCCATATTGAAAGAATTCAAAGAAAAATTTTAAAGCCTGTAAATTATTGAATTTGTGTATTTGGGAAGTATGTAAATGAAAGACGGAAAGGCTGATAGGGATATTGGAATAAGGATGAATGCAACTACGTTAACGAAGGACTGAAAGCAGTTGGCGCTAACAAAAATTTGTCCAAATTAGTGAAGCTAGAGACCGACAATGGAGTGGTGATATCAACCCTGATGCATGGCAGTGAGGCATGGAACTGGCGGAGGAAGGATAAAAGTAGACGGAATGCTGTAGAAATGGGATCTAAGAGGCGCATGCGTGATAAAACTTTGTATGACCATGTTAAAAATGAGGAAATCCGGAAAGAATGCAAGGCTGATGGAAGCCTAATGGTTTGAGCATGTAGAGCAGATGAACAAAGAAAGGAGTGTAAGGAGAATATATGACGTGGGAGTTAATGATAGAAGTCGGGACACCCGAGAAAGACACGGCACGATCAAGTGAATCAAATATATATGAGTCGAGTCAAATCAGAATAACAAATAATTATGCATAAGAGTATTTATCCCCTCTGCCTACCCTTGTGGAGGTAATAAAATTATTAAAATCGTTATAATTTGACTGGCATTTTCCCACATTTCACGCTGCAGTAGAGCTTGAATCAAATACTACGTCAAGAGTCAGATCAACAGAAGAGTACGTATGAAATGAAGTATGAATGTGAATGAAGCAAGGAGTGTGTGGCGGTCTATCTACTCTGCCTACCCGTGCAAAGAATCGAAGTTTAAAAAAAAAGAAAACGGTTGCAGTAAGTTATGTAGGTCGCAGGGCGATACTGAGAGTGGATTATTACAGAACAGAATGGAGGAATTCCATTTTCAGTCGGATATGGTAACTTCCGTTGTATTGTGGCAGGAATACAATGGGAAAATATTATTCATCATTAAACATAATATTAAAAATATGTAATTTCTTGTTATGAAACCATCGCATTCATTATTTCCAAGGTCATTTATGTAATGCTGCTATATTTCACACACGGCTCTGTTTAACTTTTGTTTATCGAGTCCCAGCTGCCCGGAGTCTCTCGGTCTATGGCATCCTCAATTTGGGGACTGTTGTCAATCTGATGTAAGTAAACGGGAAAGGAGATGTTAGCGAGGTACCTGCCAAGTCAAATGTAGTCACTTTCACACGTTTCGATTTGAGCGGTGATCTGTCACCAGGGCGTATCTACAAGCGTAGGCGAACTGTCCCCAAGTATTTATTACAAAAAAAGTGGGAGAGGGACAGAGAAGTGGAAGATAAAACCGTGTACGCTGTCGGCGATGAGTATAACCATCAAGAACATAGAAATTAATGCTCTACATCAGATATGAGCAAACCTTTTTTCGTCTGGGGACGGATCGCCATTCTTCAAGTCGCAGGTAAGGTGACCAGATCCCAGCTCATCCAGACTGTGAGAAAGGGGGGGGGGGGGTTTAAATGTTTTATTTTTTTGTTTCGAATACGTTTATTGATGTAAGTACTTAAAAATGAACTTGCAGCATTCTTCGCAGATCTATCAAGAAACCATTCCTATCAATTTTTCACATGATCAAAAAGTGTTTATGTCCCTTGCTCAGGCTTTGATTGCCAATTTTTTCTTCAATCTCCATTCAACCGAGTTTTTCAGTTTTGGCTTTTAGTTTATTCGATGTTAAAGGTTTTGAAGTCACTGAACGACTTTTGGTATGATCGAAACTAGACACGTCGGCAAAACGTGCCCACATGTGCACCAGTCTGAAGAAATGTGCAGCAAAGTGAACATCCCTTCTGACCCTCAGAGGATTAGTTCCGAGCACACCTGAGAGAAAGTCAGTAGGATGGGGCCACGCGTAGCAGCCGTACTCTCTAATTCCTGTGAACATTCTCCAATTGAATAGTACAACATTATCCCCAATTCAACGCTTACACAGTATTGGTAACAAATACTTAAATGATATGAATGTTTTTAACGATAATCTAAACTTGGCAAATATCTAAAAAGTATGAAAGAATTATTTCTACCTAGTTTATAAATTATTGTTAACTACAACTTTTTACATTTTTGTTATTAATGTTAATATTGACTTTGTGGATATTGTACTATTTATGTTTTTCTGTTCCTTTATATTCCTGCTTATTTTTAGCTTTGGTGCAGTTTTTTTCTTATTTCAAGTGTAATTAACTTGTGTGCATGTTTTCTATTTCGATTTTAAAATGATGTACTTGAATGTAAAAGCCCTCCGGGTGTTTAAATAATAAAAAATAAAAAAAATAATGAAAACCCGGGTTTCTCTAAAATTCCTCTCATTTTCACAGCATTCAGTCTACTTTGGAGCATCCCCTGCCAGTTCCACTCCTCCCTGCCATACATCAGTGATGGTATCACCAATCAGTTGTGGAATGCTAACTGTGCCATGTGATTTTTTTCTAGAGCTTCCAAATTACATGCCTAGTATTTTACTTTTACTAAAGATAAATTAACATTGCCAATACATCCTTGACATTCTTAACTTGTGTTTTGCAGTTGCGTGCATTTCAACGTTTGTGGGCATGCAGCGGACTTGCAAACGTTTGTTTAACATCACCTGTACAAGTTTAAAGACTAAAAATAACAACTGTATTTGAAGTGCCGGAATAAAAATTTGTCCAAACACAGACAGCGTTTCATTTCTTGTACATTACATCATCATAGAGATGAAATGCTCCAGGAACGTTAACAATGCATTATGTACTGATACACGCCACTGTGCGTATGAGCATCCTTTGCTAGGAAATGACAAAGATGTATGACAGATTCGTGCTAGAATGTAATGCAAGAACGATTTGGGAGACGGGTATGAATACCGCCGCCTCGGGAACCATTCTTTGGATAACCAACTCTGTCACAGATCACAGCGAGTTGTTAGCTATGGGAGGCGACTTAGTAGGGGTGATCAGGTTCACGGGGCGAGGTTTGTCGAGATCTTGACGGCGGAAGAGACGCCCAACAGCTACGTAGTGAGCCATATCGGGATAGCCCGGTTTACAGACACTAGAGCTCACCAGCCAGACTCTCTCAACCTATCGCCTTGCACCGCGGTGGGAGGGATGATTAATACGAGTCACTCTTGGACACACTGATCCCAGATTCCTACCCACCCCTCGCACCTTTTTCCTTCCCAGAACTACATATCCTTAAAAAGACTCTTGGGACAGCATCCCCAAAAATGACATGTGTGAAGTTAATGTATAAAAAAAAATAAAGCAAACTATCTAAGTAAACATTAGAACTCTTAGCAATGCTTAAATACTACACTGTGCGCAGATGTTTTCTGTCATGCTTGTTATATTCGAAATTAACTCAAAAGAAATCTACAGACACAAAATATTTTTTTCAAATGGTGTAATCTAAAGAAAGAATTGCCTGTGACTGCAGTGCTACGATTCAAAAAAAATTACCCATACTTTGTGAGGTTGGAGAAAGTGGGTAGGGGAAGAGGAAGGTTGGAAAAAATCAGGCTATTCAGATCTAGTCTTGGCTAATATGGCTAAGGCATTTTAACAACGTTTAAAAGTGATTATGGACCGCACTGACTGAAGCCAATTTGAGGTGTGTTGTGCGGATGAAAGAATAGGAAAATGGGCAAGAGGAAGGTTAGAAAGAACCTGGATATTCAGATCTATTATCTAAAGTTATAATAATTAATAGTTAGGGTAATGAAGTGTTAATGATTTGTGTTGAAATGTTTTAAAAATATTGTTTAACCATGCTACACGTACGTGAAACGACCGCTATATTATCACCCGAACGCAACAAGCCGTATCCCGTACGTTCAGGTACAAAAAAGCTACACCCACAAACCATACGTATACGTCAACTTTGTTCCTGCGTCATCTGGTTTAGTATTTCGAGGTCAGCCGAAGCTAACGGATGTGTTCGGGTATTCTCGTCTCTCCCATACAAGTCACATCACTAGTCACACGTATTGTTATTGCGAAATCTAATGAAAAAAACCAGATGATTTTTACCTACTTTTTGAATAATAACCCAAAGGACGGGGGCGGTTAGCATATCTTTACGATTTAAAAACTCCATTACTTATTAACCACTTCATTAATTTCTCATTATATTCTGTTCTAAATATCCGTGTAATAGCCCAGATGGGCGTATTATCAAATAAAATAAAACAATTCAATTGTCAAATTCAAAGCAGTGTTGCCATCTTCGAATCTACAGTAAATTCCATCAGATTTCTGTGAAAATTGTCTTTGGGCATTCCGCCAACTTTGAGCACTAAAACCACAAACAAAAGGCGAAATAGCTATCCACGACCGGAGGGAGGGTTGGTAAAAATTGAAAATATGTATTCTTTTCAAAAAAAAATCCCCACTATTATTTACCTACCGATTTTCGTCACCAATATATACCGAATGTAATTTTCGCGGCATGATAACACTGTGCATCAAATTGTAATGTAAATATTTGTTCTTATTTTCAGCCTATCATATATGTGTGTGTGTATATTACTTCTGGGCAGTGGCAGCTCGTGACTTTTGAGTGAGCTAGAATGCTAAGATTGAAATTTTGAAAAAATAAAAATAAAAATCATTTTCGGCTTCAACAACATCAATAACGTGGTATTTTTCAATCTTAGCATTCTAGCTCACTCAAAAGTCACGAGCCGCCACTGCTTCTGGGTGTAATGAATAATGGGTGTGACGTGCTATCGGCTGGTACAATAATTATTTTTGACCGGGACATACGACCACAAACGAGTATACGACGAAACTAAAACAAAGAACGATGAAAAAAGAGACAAATGGCCGATACGTACACGTTCAATAAACATAATAATATTTCAGGTACCCTTTAGTTGGGAGAATCCTTGCAGTAGGCTAAATAAAAATATTTTCCTAAAAAAATTACCAGTGCAATAAAATAATGCAACGTCAGACCTGCTAATATTTCAGTAATTCCGGGAATTACCTTGTTTTTTTCTTCAATAAATAATTTTATTCCATTCTGCCAGAAAATTCGTAATTTCATAAATTCCGTTAGACACGAATTCTCCCATTTCGGAGGCACTCCTCAAACTAGTCAAATTCAAAACATCTTTTATCTTCACGATTTAACTTTTCATTGAGCGTCATACTCATGTTGAAATGTGACTAATTGTTGTGCGTATGGAACTTGATGCCTCAGACTGAACTAGCTGAACTAGCCGAGTGTGCCACGGACCGAGCTATAAGCCGATACCATGAGTAGTGCTGGTGAGATGTATCTCTAAAGAACTAATATTACTGCTGGGAATACCTTAAAAAAGGTTCAGATTTCCTGGGCAAGTTTTTTTCAAGAATTGTAAGTAATGAACAAAATTATCTAAAAGTGCAAAAAATAATAAATATTGAATTACAAAAAGGTAAAGGTGTAATACAACCTACAGGCAATAGTACTGTAGCAAAATGTAAATAGTCATTGGAAATGTGGATTTTCCAATCCGACGAGCAGTGACCGGCAAGAAGTGAATCTGCCGATAGCAAGTTAAATTGTATGGCTGTTTCAACTGTTCCGTCTTCCAACGGAAATAATCGCTGATGTCAGAATGAATAGACTTGCCTTAATGTACCATTTTGACGGCTGGAGACAAAGGTCACGTGACACCCATTTTGGCAACATGCTACTTCACAGCCGTCCATGTTTGTTTTGCGTGATTTTGACTGCGGTAAGCAAATTATAAAACATTTATAAAATAGTCAAGCCAAATACAATAACAAAATATTCGGTTTTTGTAAAAATTCCGAACATTTTTTACTGAAATTGGCAGAACACCTAGCTCGCCCTGTTATTTTGGTTTCTTTCCCTTGTGTCTTAGAGCATCTCCATGTATTATTTGCTCTGTGGAAATAATAAAGAAATAATTGACCTTACTGCAGCGTGAAATGTGGGAAAACACAAGTAATTCAATTAACCCCGCAATCACTCGTCTCATACATTGCCTTCTGCTATTCCAACTTCTAACATGGCCCGACTCGAGTATTTGATTCACTTGATGGTGCCATTTCTTCATCGGGCATCCCCTGCCTTTTTTTACCATAAACTTCCGCATCTATATTCTCCTTTCTAAATGCCAAAACCATCCATGCGTCAGGGTTGGTATTAGAATTCCATTGTGGCCGGTAACAAAGTATATAATAATTTTCCTACCTTATGATTAATCCTCGGTTTCGTGGCCCGCACCACGGTGGGCCTGTTGGGCCCATGTAGATGGTGGTGGCCCTGGTGCGGGTGTGGGGGGACCGCCTGCTGCGGGGGGGGCTGCGACTGCGCGGGGGGAGCCTGGGGAGGAACCGGCTGCGCTGGGGGTGGCGCCTGGTGGACGACAGGCTCCACGGGGGGACGGTGGTGAACCGCCGCAGTCTGGTTGGCTTCTGGAACAGAGGGGAATATAAGTATTTGATTGTAAAAGAATATAATTACAGAATGGTATATTTTATAGGCCGGTGTTTCGCAACTGGGTACATGCAGGTCATGGAATGTTTCAAGGAGGCATGAGGGGAAAAATCTCGCATTATCCTTAGGCTTAAAGACTATTTGCCTAACTGCGGTTCCGGTCCTCTCGAATGACATTCTTTAAAAATATGGATATTTGCACAGGTTTAACAAAAGAAAAATTCAATATTAGAGTAAGTATCGACTTTAAATATTACTAGTGAGTCATTTGTAGCATAATAATGGCTATTAAAATAACCGAATTAATGAAACTGCGATGTTTGTAAAGTACCTATGCCAAAAGTCTCAAATGTCACATAAAGGTGATTTAAATTCTAACAATTTATAATAAACTGCAGGTTTTAAGTATGTGTGATGCACCTATACTGTGATAATTAAACCACAACAAAATGTATTGTCATTGACATGGAATTGGAATTGCAGTTAAGCACAAATGTCTTCAAGGACAATGCTTTATCCTTAAAAGGAACGGGAATCAGGCCACAGATCTAAATAGCCTGGTACTTCCCCATCTCCTTCCCTTCAGCCTCACAACATACCCCAATCAATTAGGGAAGCCGTAGTCTCACTGGCTCCAGTTAACAGGGACCAGTTGGAACAGAAAGAACGGGCAGAACGGACTGGTTAAACTACCCATTTTTGCACCTCTTCAATAAATGTTAAGTCAATTTGTGGTGTCTTTTTTAATTATTTTATATTTTTTGTAATTTGTCCATTGTTTTCATTTTTCTATGTTCATTATTTGTCTATTCTTGTCATTATTTCTCAGTATACTGTGTATCCCTATGATGGAAGCTTCGCTTCCGAAACATGTTGATATTTACATATTAAATAATGGTAAATACAAAACATTTCTTTTTCATTTTAAACATATTTTATTTGATGTCAAAAAATGTCATTGGTGAATAGCTATCGTACTAGCAGTTGTCAACTCATCACAGAAAAACGTTTATCGTGTCAATTTTGACATTTTTAAAGCGGTCACGCTAGATATCCCGGTTGCGAGAACCATCCAACATCAGTTTTAGGTCGTAAGGAGCCACTAGAACATGCTACATGATATATACTTTTTTTTTTTTTCAGTTTGCGAGCACACTGACAACTCAAAAAGAGTTAAGTTTCTCATGAAATCAATTTGAAATAATTGTAGAATAAAAAGGCATTTTCCTCTCAAACAAGCGAATGTAGCTCTGAATTCTGATAATATTAAGTTTATCTGTACATCTCGCTATTTTAAAAGGGTATTAAAAACAGAAATTTTTTTTTGACTTGCAACTTTTCTTTATAAACATTTTTTACCGTCTAATACTGCCACAATTCAATTTATTTTTTTATTATGTTACACCCCTCAAGAGCTTCCCTGTCTGTATGGTGTAAAGACGGGGGAACTATATCAGGGCATCATTGTTAGGCAGGTCAGGGTGGGGGCTGAAGGAAGGGATTTAATAATGCAGGTCTTGAAGAGGCCCAGATTATATGAAGGAGAAAAAAGAGACCAGAAGCTCGTTCCATATGCGAACACCTTACACAAAAATTAGTCGGAGAATCGAGTCCTTTGAGCGGGCTCCTTTGAAATACCTGTAGAACAGATTCAGCATACCTACATTGCGTCTGTGCATTAGAGATGGCAACCGGTCTGTTAACAAGGGGTCGTCAATCAGACAGACCGCCCTCCTTTGCATAGAATCGAGCAGGTTTATCAGTTGGGTCGCAAATTCAATTGTTGAACGTACTTGAGATTTGTACAGAGTTAGCAGTTGGTCACTATTGAATAATCTACTAGCCCTATACGAGATGCCCAGTTTTTTTGGAGGCCAGATTTACTTGAGCTTCGATGGAGCCCCGAAACATGAGCTGATGTTATGTTATTCAAGCAGAAACATTTATATATAAAGTAATATCTCTAAAATTATGATTTTGATATGCGTCACTCTTCTTGAATTGCAAACCGACGATAGTGGTTGCTCCGGGTGGTGGTGGTGGTACTGACCGTTGGCCCTGCCCTGCTGCTGCGGTTGTAGGGGCGCACGGGGCGCCGCGTGCTGCGGAGTGGGAGCACTCGGTGCCGGACCTCCGCTGCTGTTGCGAACCTGCAAATTTAAACACAAATCTATTAGAGACCATAACTTCAGTCACAAACAAAACATAAGCCATCGTTAAATGTTAAATATTTCCAAAAATCTTTGGAGGTTGGCCAGATAATGGATCATATTTAGGGGATGCTGTGTGAAGGAAGTTCTGGGAAGGTAAAATGTATGAGGGGGATGGGTAGGAATCTGGAGGTCAGTGTCAGTGTAAGGCGATGGATCGAAAGAATCCGGCAGGCCCGCCACGCAGCTGGTAGGCAGACGCATCCGCCGCAAAGACCTGGACAAACCTCACCTAATGAACTCGTGCACCCCTGCGGAGTCACCTGCCGTAGAGAATTACTTGGGGTGACCGACCTATGGCACAGGTGTTGGTTATCATTTGTCGTAGCAGCAAAAACACGCAAACAGAACGCACTAGTCTCATGAAATTTCAACAGTTTTTGCAGTCTGGAAATTCTACATCAACGCAACGTTCTGAATGATGTTTCAATCATGATCTACGGAGCTTTGAAATATTCATTTAACCGTGGAAAAATAATGCGGGACAATCATTGTAAAATATGTTTGTGGTATTTACAACCGTCCAACAAGGAAAAATAATGTTAAAATTCGGGAAAACGCTGGCTAGTAACTGCTAGTCATCGAAAAAGGAAATGAGGTGACACAAATATTTGATTAACTTGATCATGCCACGTCTTCCTCGGGCGTCCCCGACTTCTTCTACCATTCGCTTGCTCGTCACATACAGCAAGAAAATACCAGAATGTTTAAATTCAAGGTGCTACATCGTAAAATGTATTAATTAGTTTAGACCCAAACCGATTTATGAAGGGCCACACTTTCCAAGATTGTCAACAGATGGCGATAATCATTATGAAAAATTATATCAAAATATTATGAAATAAATTAGAATACCTAATGACATACATTTTTTTTTAAAACTTGTGTGAATTGACACAAAGGCAGTTGGGACTCTGGCATCCCCAAAAGGGGTTTGTTGCGAGGCTTAGAGGAAACGGGTAAAAGGAAAGTTTCAAAGTATCTAGCTATTCAGATCTAGTCACCAAACATGATTAAAGCCATTTCAAACAACCTGTCAATTCTGAATGTATCTTTTTATATGAATACCGCACAAGAGTTCCAACTGCTTCCAACTGTCTGGAGACAGTGAGACTACAGCATTCCCAATTGGGGAATGTTGTGAGGCTGAAGGTATTGGGGAGGGGAAGGGGAGAGGAAGGTGGGGAAAATACCTGGCTATTCAGATCTGGTCACCAAACACGGCTAAAAGCCATTTCAAGCAACGTTTCAATTCCGAATTGTGGTCTTTCACCAGGGCGATACTGAGAGTATCTTCCACTCTGGATCGTGCGCAAATATACTATATATTATTTTTAAATGAATTAATTGTAAAACAACACAAATTAATTAAATAAAATTTACTTGTGCATGCCGGGATTTGAATCCGCGACCTTCGGATTCGTACCACCATATTAACAGTCAAATGAACTTGAATTAACGGTCAGCACCAAAAAAATACACACTTTGCAGGTTGCTAACTCAAGAACTACTACAAATGATTTATCTGTAAATTCTATACGGGTGGTAATTAGGAAAATATATAAGATTTTAGAAGACACTAATCCTCAAGCTGTAATCTTTTAAATTCTATATGAAATACGTAATGGAATTGTAGTTTACAGTTTGAAAATTTTTGTCCTTTGAAACCTAATACATTTTCCTGACTACCCGTATAAAATTTACAGATAAATTATTTGTGGTACTGTAACAAACCGTCTTAGTAATAGGCATGTTTCCGTGCGTATTGATCATTGTTCTTCGATCACGAATACTTTCTCACTCCCGCAACGCATTGTCTCTTATTAATTAGGGCGAGGGATGTTATTGGTTAAATTTTCACCCCCGCCGCTCAGGCTTAGAGATGTGACCCCGTGGAAGGGATGTCACAGCTGTGATGACCTATAAAAGGTCATGTTTTAGCTCCAGAGAGCAAGTGGTTTCCCGGTGCCTAAAGCGTCTCTCCAATCTCCTCTGCCAGAACTGACCCAAGAACCCTTTGGTGGTTGATTCACGTGCGGTTAATTCAGAGTGACGTGAATCAAGTGAGATATTATATATTTTATGACCGAAATGTCAAGTGTTGTTTTAAATTGTTATACTGTCATTTTATAAATTGATTAGACCCAAAATAAAGACTATTTCTGTTGCAAAAATGTGTATTATTTAATTAACCCGTTACAGTATTACTTTAGCTTTATTCAAGCAATATTGTGAATTAATCCACTTGATCATAAATATGTATTAGTTTTAAGTCACTCATAAGTATTAGTTGGATATACACCGCTAGCTATTATAAGTCATAGATGTAAGTCACAAGTTATAAGTATTAGTTGGACATACACCGCTAGCTATTATAAGTCATAGATGTAAGTCACAAGTTATAAGTATTAGTTGGACATACACCGCTAGCTATTATAAGTCATAGATGTAAGTCACAAGTTATAAGTATTAGTTGGACATACACGCTAAGCATAGATGTAAGTCACTAGTTATAATTCTCAGTTGTAAGTCATTAGTTATAAATTACTAGTAATAAATCTTAGCAGTAAATAAATTAGTTGTAAATCGCCTTTGGGACGGTGTTATAGAAAAAAACCCATCATTATTATTTTTACTATTTTATGAAGTTATCACTTTGTCGTTATCCATTATAATTAAATAAATAAATAAAACTTTGTTTTAACCACTTTTTATTTTTGATGCCGACCGGTTTTCATTTTATATCGGAAAAACAATCCGTAATTTAGACATTACAATCAAAGAACATGTCTTAAAAGTAATTATTTTCCAAATTTGCTAATCATATTATTTCAAACAATCATAGTTTTGATAAACATACCGGGATCAATATTCTTCACATTAATAGTAAAGGTAAACACTTAGATAATTTAGAAACCTTGGAAATTAAGAAATCCCTTAATAAAAATGATTCTATTACTAAGAATCAAAAAACTTATATTACAGCCCCATTTTAAATAATGTGTCCTTTCACCCCTCCCTCAATCTCTATTACTAATCCTTAGTCACACCCACGCCCCCACCCCCACTGTGACACCTAATATGTATGTTCTGCCATAATTTTGTAATATTGTTTAGTATATATTTTGCTCTGATGATTTAATTATTATTAGTGACATTTATGACCATTTTTGAGCGCTGGTCCTTAACACACTAATTATAATAAATTATGTAACAAACATCACTGACAAATCCATTTTGAACAAGTATTTGACCTAATGAGAAATTTAATCATATTGTTATTATTATGAAAATATTTAGAAATGTGATAATGACTGGTGAATGAGCTAGTTTGCACACTGGGAACATCGTTAATGAATTTTTGCAATACACAAGACCTCAGCTACGAAATATGCACTGAACAATTTCAATGTCACCCATACTTTTCTAATTTTGCACAGTGAATGCAATTAAGTCTAAATTCCAAGTATTCAAAGAGGATATTACCAAGAACTAACCATCGGGCTATCGATGAACTGAAAACAACTGTCGTTACTTCATTCACATTCTTACATTTCAATCATAAAGGCACAGAAAACGATTATAAAAATAATCCTTTAGCTACCTCCAATTACAGACTCTATCTTAAATATGAGAGTATTCGACGTTCGGCAGATTTACCCCAAAACAATCCACACTTGTCTACTATGAAAATAGACATTCGCATTACTAGAAATACTAACAAAGATTTACTCCACTGTAACTCATACTGCTTTTGGGCAACGGAATTTTATGTACGAGAATTTTCAAAAATTCAATCATAATGTTAAAAATTGGATTGAAAGTAATAATAGGGTTCTCACCGGTGCACTCACACAAATAAGTAATTGACTTAACCATTTACTGAACATACTTTATTACAAGTGTACATTCATAGGTATTATAAAATAATATGCAAAATTACTGCCTCGACACAGGCTAGCCTCGTTATAATATTTTCCTTTTTATGTATCTAGTTTATGAATGACTGTACACTTTATTACAGTTGTCAAACTTAATTGCAATAGAGATGTAATGTAATGTAATATAATATAATATACAATTATTATCCAAACTCAAGTATTTGACTCATTTGTGCTAATGGCTTTATCGGGCATGTCTTTTTTTACACAATTTCCACACGGGTGATACCGATGGAAATTATTTCCAGGATGCAGTGCGGAGAATCTTTTTGAGGACAGGAAAGAGCGAACCTGGGCCTTGAACAGTTGCGGTGACTTGCAGAGAGATTTTATCACACATTCACCTCGGGGATTTCAGTTCTACAGCATTCAGTCTACTTTCATCCTTCCTCACTGTCGTGCATCGGGTTGGTAGCAGCACTCCTGGTGGACTGCTGGTCTCAGTTAACACTTTTTTATTAGAAAATTATTATTAACGAATTTTAGAAATACAAAAATCGGTAGCAAGAGTCTCTACTGGCCGTAGCCAGTGGATCTATGTTGTGTGTCTGTGAAGAGGGTTATAAAATGGGGGAGAGGAGGGTTGGGAAGTATGTGAATATTCAGATCTAGTCAACAAACATGGCAAAAGCCATTTCAACCATTGCGGCTCCGAATCTCAGCGCAAGTAAATTTTATTTATAAACGAATTAAAAAAATTTACTTTGCATTCACCACTTCATTAATATCCACAGATTATTATTATTAATAGTATTCTATATATTCCGGATGAAAAAAGCATCGCTTTCGAAACGTGATTATTAATAAAGTGGTTAATACAAAGTTAATTTTTTTAATTCATTTATTAATAATGGTGCTACAAAGTGAATAAAAATCTTTTGAAGAAATTATAAATTTTATTAAATTAAATCGGGACTGGCAAAACCCCAGGTTTTTTTTTCAAAAAATTATTTACTATGTGGATTTTTTCGGGTTAATTAGAAGAAACTGTTGATTTAAAAATTTTAAGTCATTTTAAAGATGAACAATTATCTATAGAAATTGCTACTTTAAACATACGTTAAAACACCGATTAAATGTCTACTATTTGACTTTATAATATTGCGTATACAGAAGATTGACGGAAAAGTTAATTTAATATGAACGGCAATATATATCATAGTCTTCTAAAAATGGATTTAGATTACATTTTCCATGTTGTTTTGAGTATTTCCCAATTAGTTCTTATTCTAATATAGGAATATATTTTACACTCATAATTACAATATAATTGATTTTTTTCTATACTATTCTTCACATCTCTTTATACTTTTTTATAGATATATTATATTACCATACTATGTCAACACTAGCCTGTTTCCCTTCTATTTTTGTATAATGGCGCTTATATGAATATGAACTAAACTTGTCAATTTAACTATCCTAAAACAGGATTTGTTCCCAGTTGGGAAGTCAAAGCTCTCTTACATTTTGTTGTTAAATTATGTGTTTCAAATAAATAAATATTATTAATTACTACAGTATTAATATAAAAACTGTTTCATATATGTTTCTTGAAAAAATTACACTTTTGATAAAAACAAAAAAACAAAGAGTATTTTTTTCAAGCAGATTTTACTTAGAAATAATCATGCCAACCCTGCTTTTAATTCGTATAAAATAATATATGATGTATTTGAGGCACGTTCCATAGTGGTAGATACTCTCAGTATCTCCCTGGTGAAAGACAATCATTCAGAATTAAAAAATTGCTTAAATTGACTTTAGCCGTGTTTAATGACAAGATCTGAATAGTCAGGTACATTCCCACCTTCTTCTTCCCTCAGCCTCACAACATACACCAACTGGGATTGCCATAATCTCACTGGCTCCGATTAGCGGGGAGTAATTGGGACTCTTGTCCAATGCCAAAGTCGCGAATCTGCAAAAACATCACCTCGAGATATTGAGGTTTGAAGTCTGTAAACTAAAGTAGCATCAAAAATCCATGAATATTGTTAATAAATCAACTTGACATGTGTTAATATCCATCAAATCCATATATATGATGGAAATGAATATAAATAGCATTTTCATGCCAGTTCAAGTACCTCAGACAACAGTATCTCGAAATCACACTCTTGTAGTGTTGCAACTTTGACATTGGACTGACGATATGACGAAATAAAATAATTTTAAGAAGGGTGATACTTAAAATATCCACCACTATATTATATTGATGCATAAATAAATAGTATCAAACATAAATATTTTACAGTTGAATCGTGCAATTTATAAGTTGTAAAAATATATTTGTGATTATTATTACTGTGAATTTTATTTTATTTTTCTAGTTTTGAAATTACTATAGATATCGACTAATTAAATGGTTTTAACGGACTAACTAACCATCACGCAACTTCACTACAAGGTAGGCAGAGAGGATGGACCGCCAAACAACTCGGTCTTAGCATACACGTCTTGCTTCATTCACATTCATACATTCTCTACCGTTATTCTGACTTCTGACATGATCCAACTCAAGTATTTGATTCAATTGATCGTGCCATGTATTCCTCGGGTGTTCCTGGCTTCTTCTTCCATTCACATTCGCGTCATATATTCTCCTTACACTCCTTTCTTCGTTCATTCGCTCTACATGCCCAACCCATGTAATCATCTCTTTCTTAATCTTACTCATTACGCTTACATACGCGTCAGAGATCTCATTTGTACAGGATTCGGTCTACTTTCATCCTTCTTCTGCCAGTTCCAGGACTTGCTGCCTTACATTTGTATCAGGTATCAGTCTCTTTTAACTCTCATATGAATATTGTATTAATTTGATGGAGCCGTGTTTTGCGGGGCTGGTTGTCCTTGATTTTTTTCATTAATTCAAAACTTATAAATTTCAAGTCTATAATTCCTGAAACATATTTATTCAAAAGCAATAATAAATGGCATTTTTAAACAATCAAAAATTGACACAATTTTATAATATTAACTAAGCAGAGAAGTTAGACGTGTAGGGTGGAGTAACGGAGAAAGGAGTGCCAGTAGAATATACATATGAGGCGAAAGTGAATCGTAGAAGAAGTCAAGGACACCCGAGGAAGACATGGGACCACAGAGTGAATCAAATGCTTGAATAAAAATCAAAATAACAGTATGTACAAGACGAGGCATGAGTGTGAATGAAGCGAGAAGCTTGTGCCAAGACACAGTGTGTCGTGTGGCGGTCTACCATCTCTGGCCTGCCTCTACGGAAACGGTATGATGGTAGTTCGTAATTTAAAAATGTTGATTCGTGTTAAATTATCATGGATGCAAAACTATTTATTTTATTTTGACTTATGGCAATCTATGGGAATGTGATGGTAAGAATCAAAAAGCTTCGAAGGTGTATGTATGTGTTAAAATGCCCGAGTCCAGTTCCAGAGGATGACATTGAATTTTCTCATTGTGCTAGGTTAAAAATGTATCAACATCAAGGTTATTATACAACTTTGACGTGAATTTGATAAATGACAGATTAAATTTTATAATAAATAAAGCTGTAATTCTTCATAAAAGGGTGTTTGTAAAATAAATTTTTGTGGTATTCATTTTTGAGCCAACAATGAGTTGACAGATGTCAAAAATTTTCCACAGATTTGTGGAATATTTTGATTGTGTAAGTCACTGAAAAATTATGCAATTTTCTATAATTCTACTTTGAGCCTTCCTCTGCCATTTCCATGTCTTACTGCTATACATCAGGGCTGGAGCCTCGGTGCATTGTAAACTCCACCCTGCTTCTATCGACATTATCTTTTGACATCAATGAACAAGAACTAAATCGATCGAGGTTAACCGTAAGATTGCGTATACGGGGATAATATATAATACAAGTAAAATAATATATAAGATATTTGCGACACGTCTTTCAACCTCATAATATTCTCCAAATTGAGGACGCCATAGTCCTCATACTGGCATCGGTCTAAGGAATTTAAAAACGATGGATCTTCGCACAACCCTCATCCGAGAACAGACTGCTTGCTTTATTCATATTCAGACATACTCTTGACATATTACATCATAACTTCTCTACACTTCTCCACATCATCTCTCTGCACACTTCATTTCCTTTTATTATTATTAGTCACCATTCATTGGTTAAGAAGCATTCTCATCCCAGAAAAAAAAACCAAGATATTGTATGGACATACGTAATAGGTGCTTTAACAATGTAAACTTTAATATTTGTAATAAAATAACCCAACAAGCATTCGATTCGGGTGTCCACAATTTCTTCTACCATCCGCTTGAATAAAAATTATTGGATAATTTGTATAGCGCTGCTTTTGTGAAAAACTGCCTCAAGGGCGCTGTACGAATATTACTTGCCAGGCTTTTTCTTTTGCGCACCACAGGACACAATATTAAAAAGGCTGCACATTGCGTGATATTGTAGTTGGTATTTTATCCTTCATCACATAAGACCAAGTAGACTGAATGCTGTAGAAATGAGATCTCTGAGGCGAATGTGTACTAAAACCATATATGATTCGTAAAGAATGCAAGACTGATGTAAGCATAATGAGCAAGATTAAGAAAGGAACACTTAGATGGTTAGGCATGTAGAGTGAATGAACGACGACGAAGAAAGGAGTGTAAGCAGAATATATAACCTGAATGTGGATGGAAGAAGCCGGGGAGGTTCGAGGAAGACATGGCACGATCGAGTGAATCAAATACTCGAGTCGGGTCATATTAGAAGTCGCAATAACAGAAGAGAATGTAAGAGACGTTGTGTGAATGTGAATGAAGCAAGAAGTGTATGCCAAGATTGAGTTGTTTGGCGGTCTGTCCTCTGTCTACCCCTTCGAAGAAACGGCGTGATCGTTAGTTAATCATATAAATGTGGAACCAATAGATTTTAATCACCATCTTCTTCCATTCAGCCTCACTGGATACCCCAATTCGAGATGCCATAGATACCCGCTGGTTACGGGCAGTTTAGCGATCTAGTGTGGTGATTATATAAAAATATAAAATAAACTAACAAATCACCGTGCTGTTTCCCCGAAGTGAAAGGGAAAGAGGGTGTATCTCCAGACAACTCTGTCTCGGCAAACAAACTCCTTGCTTCAAGATTTAATAATATGTCAGGATACGAATTCGCAGGTTGCAATTTTAAATCCTGGCGGAAGCAAATAAACGCATTTTTTTCACAATTGACTAATTAAAAATAACAGAGTGGAAGATACTTTCAGTATCGCACTGGTAAAAGACCACCATTCAGAATTGAAACTGCTTTTATCCGTGTTTGCTTTAAATGGCTTTTAGCCGTTTTTGGTGACAAGATCTGAATAGCCAGATATTTCCCCACCTTCCTCTTTCCTTCCCCACTATCTTCAGCCTCACAACATTCCCCAATTGGGGATGCCAGTCCCACTGGCTCCAGACGCTTGGGAGCAGTTGGGACTCTTGTGCGGTATTCACATAAAAAAATAAAAAAATAAATAAAATGTACCACCATTCAGAATCAAAAGGTTGCATGAAATGGTTGTGGTCATCGTTTTGGTGACTGGATCCATATGGCCAGGTACTTCCCACCCTTCCTCTTGTATTCCTATTCACTTCAGCCTCAGAACATACTCCAAATATGAATGTCATAGTCCCACTGACTCCAGGCAGTTATTCATAAAAAAATAAATGAAACTAATAAAGAGTTGAATTAATTTATTGATGTTTAACATACCTGCCAAGGGTTAACCTTGGGTAATGGAGCTTCGACAAACTTCTTGGGTTCTTCAGGAGCGGCTTGAGGAGCTCCCTTCTCCCTGTCGTGCGCGGAGTGAACCTGCTCCCTCTCCGCCCTCCCGTTGACCCTCGGCTCTTTGGAGCGGGACCTCTTCCTTTCCGTCCTGCGCTCCTTGCGTCCGTGAGCCACGACCGGGACAAATCCCTCGGCTTCCTCCTCTTCAGCCTTGTTCTCCTTGTTGCTGCTGCAGTCCAACAGATTCTCCTTGTTACTGGAGACAGTCTCCATGGTGGAGGCGTTCAGAACGGCGCTGGCGTAACTTGGACCTGGTTGATCCGACACAACAGTGGCCATAGTCCTAAGACGACGGCATCTGAGAAGTCTCCTTTACTAAATCAAAGGTATATCAATTGATTTATCGATTGATTTAATTCGATTCAGCGACCAGCTCGACGTACTTCCATATTGGAATCAAGGAAGCATGGTGGACCAGCTTGACATAACTGGCAGTTGGTTTCCCGTATCACAACACGCAGAACTAACTAGTATCACTTGTAAATAGTCACAAACACGTTTAATAACAGTCGTTTTCAGGGTTCAATTTCAGTTTTCAGTTTCAGCTTGGAACTTTTAAGCAGGGAGAGCATGCGCCAATATTTACATGGATATAAAGGCCGTCTGAGGGAGCGGCCTGATTCCGGCGGAGATTTAATTAGCGAGAAATACGCGCATCGTTTTTCCACGGGACATTCGCGCCGGGTGCGATGTTTAAATGCATTTTTAGACGATCTCAGTCGGGATTGTGCATAATACTACACATGTGGTCGACGCCGAAAAATGGATTTTTCCTCGAGGGATACAGAAGGCACTGCACCAGTCCTCCGAGTACTATGGATAAACTGTCAGAGAAACTATAACCAAAAGCACGCCATCTTTTATTAGCGCCTCTATAGTCATAGACTAGAACTAAAAATCATGTCAAATGACATTATAAAAATATGGTATTTCTATAGCGCCGTATTCGTGAAAAAATCACCTGAAAAACGCTTTACAACTTAAATTATCCAACCTACAACTATTCAGTAAGACTAAAGTAGCTTCCACACTAGCGAGCAGCCCAATACTAAAAAAGCTATGGTGTCGAAAGGTTCGACCATCCGGTTGTCCTTTCCTAAAGTTTGTAGGCTTTACTTTAGGAAAGGTCGAGCCTTTCGAGGCCATGGCTTTTTTAATATTGGGCCACCCGCTCGTGTGGAAGACTTATTATGACTAGTGACTTATAACAACGATTAGAGGAATATTAACTGGTGACTTACGACAATGAATAATTGTTATAAAATATTTTGTCCGTTGGTAAATATGAATACGTTGTAACGAAGAGTGAACGATACAGTTCTAAAACGGAAAAGTCTCCTCGTTGAACCATCAAAAAAAATTGTCGAAAATGTTTTCTGTTATAAATAAACAAAACTCTAACCATTGGTTATTTATTGTCTATGGTTTTGCAAAATAGTGACACAAAAATATTTCCTTGCAAATTGTATAGACATCGCGGTAGTTGCGTGCTACTGTATCCATAGTATCGGCACCTCATCTCCTTGTGACAGAGTGCTGCCACATTTTTGGACGACTTGACAAATCGAAAGTTTTTCAGGAAAAGGAAGTTTGATAAAGAAACTGAAATTATGCAATTCAGCAGAAAATTAATTTATTATTGTTTGTTTATCTCGAATCTCGACGTTTTTAACACAGAAAAGCTCTTGTTTACGTCGATAACTAAAAATAAATAGAGATTATTTAATAATTTCAGCGAAGTAGGAACTGATCACTGTTCTTACATAATAAATTATAATACCGAGATGCGATAAAATTGTTTATCATACCATAAAAATTATACTAAATGTTTACTTTGACAATCAATTTGAAAAGTGAGCATAGCTTAACTTGTGTAATAAATCACTAAATAGGCAATTGTTTTTCATTAACTGTGTTTATAATAAATGTTAAACATTTAATAATATGAAGGCGTTTTTTTTTAAATAATCTACCCTTCAGAAGACCTTCATTTTGATACCCTATGTATGGACAAAAATGGTGGTTTCGTATAAATTGAACCACTCAAAGAAACTTTTTTTAACTTGTGGCATATAATTAATAATGCTTAAACAGTTGTCCATTATGCCAGACGATATATATATTTTATATCTACTCTTCAAAAAATCTTAATTATTGTATCTGTTTTAGGGAAATCAATATTTGTACCGTTTTATTGTTAACTTGGCGTTAATTTGTGTAACGGTTCGAAACATCATTATTTAAAAGGAATTTTACCCTTTAAATAACTGTTTATTTTTCTGTCTTCGAAAGGGAGGTAAAATTTTTTTACCGCTTTAAGTAAACATGAATGGTACTTTACTAATCCCAAAACTGTTATAATCCTGTGAGGCATATAATGGCCTAAATACATAAATATGTACATAGACAAATTAGAATTGTGAAAGCCCGGGTTTCCGTCGGTGCAATGAATTTGAGTAACATTTCGATATGTCATTTCCAAGCGCCTGAAGGAATGAAAATATTGTATAATTATGCTGTAACGAGTAGGCCCGCTCGGTTTAAAATATAATATCTTTGCCAACAAAGTAAACGCGGCGTGGGAGGGGTTTTATAAATAGAAAAAAATAGCATCGGGTACAACAACCCATTCACATTGAAATCACAATCACGGTCGACTTCGAACATTCGCGGACAATGTATTTTCTCACTTCTATTTATGATTTTGGAAAAATTCCATTACGTCTTTTTAACTATGTTTCCCTTCTAACTTCTAATTTATAATGGGTTATCTCTGTTGGGTAGATCATAAGCCAGTGAGAAGACCCCGAATGGCAGTCGGACGACTCGGGTAACCGACTCGGCCCCTTTTCTAACAAAATGTTTGTTTACTAAATGTTCTACACTATACAATTATATTGTACTTATGCAATTTTATAAATATATATAGGCGTCAACGTCAAACAAGATGTTATAGCACATGAGACGGAACTGTCCGGTGCCAATGGGACGGTGGCATTATAATGTGAATCTGAAGGGAATGTGAAAAGGGAAAAAATAGGGAAGATGAAGGTTAAGAAATACATGGCTATTCAGATCTGGTCACCAAACACAGCTAATAACATTTCAAGTAACAATTCGATTCTGAATGGTCGTATTTCACAAGGGCGATATTGACAGTATCTAACAATGGATAAGACTCTGGGCTAGCAGTCTGTCAAATCGAGTTAGAAATTTGCAGCAGGGAACCAACCAATTCTCCTTTTTAATACAATTTTTGTTAACACTACAAGATTAGTGTGTGTAGATTCGTAGCATATTTTTATTTTCTTACCAAGGCTAAAAATACGGAAAGGGATTCCAATCAAGTTTAAAAAAACTTCAAAAATCTAAACTCCCGTAATTATATATTTTTTTTATTTCCAACTGACGTAAACAGGCACATAAATAGTTCTAAAGTCCATCTTTGATTTTGACATTTTTAAACCTTTATTGTAGACTTGACGGCGCGAACGATGTTTTCGTTTTTCACAGTAGTCCGTAAATATAAAAACAATTAAATGTGTACAGTATATTCCCGCGCAATGGGGAATATAATGTATATTTATTTATTTGTAAGAAACAAACATCTTTTAATACAAATATATATACAAAGGAAGTTTAATAAAAGGTAAGCCAACAAAGTTTCTTGTGCTAACAGTGGTTAAGTACAGATGTTTTATTTGAAAAAAAAAAACAAAAAAAGGAAGGGGGAGAGGAAGAGAAAGATAGAATCGGGACAGGAAATCCCCTCGATACATTTTATACTCGTGCATCAATTTGTGGTCGTACGTATTACTTCGGTTCGATATTTTGAAAGGTTATTGTGAAGAATGTCGGCATTGTGAAATTGTGCGTTATATTGCGCACAAATACAGGGAATTGGAGAATTTGTGTCCCGCATGCGGGCAAATAAAAAAAATGGTTTGTCGGGTTGGTCTTGATGGTATGTGAATGTTTACAAAGTTACTGAGCTCTGGTGAGTCCAGGCTATTATTCATAATTTTAAATAATAAGATTTGAACAAATATTAAGTCGCGTTTGAAGCGTGATGAAGTTATTGAATTTTAAGGATTCGTTATTATTTGCAAAGTGTAAATTGAATTTATAATCTATATGCTTAAAGAATTTACGTTGAATGCTTTTGATTATTTCAATGTGGGCTTGGTATGAAGGTGTCCATATCGGTGTGCAATATTCTAAGTGAGGACGGATATACGGTGTATATATATTCACATTGGAGTAGTACGACCTCAAATTATTTTAGACACCAATTTACCACCAAAATGAGATGATTCTACATCACATTTTAAGACATTTTTTTAGTTATTATTTAACGATTCACAAGGAAGACAACTAGCCTCACTGACCACTTTTGGGCTATATTTTTCATCACCCCCCCCCCGTTTCTTCTTACGCTACAATGTGATGAAATCAAAATATATACACTGACTAAGAGACAATAACTCTTATTTCCGCGGTCGACTCTATACCCCGAAACGATCTTTTCATCACCCCTGTTCTTTATTATGATAGCTTTTTGCTCTTGACAAATATTTATGTCCATATTTTACATATTATATTATTCAGTACATTATTGTTCATCTGACAACAGGTCCCGAGAAACCTCATTATGTGTTATAACACCGTAAATAATGTGAAAAACTATTAACCCATCTATAAATCAATAGAATAATTGATTCTTTCAACGATGTAACTCAGACAAATTTGATTTCATAAGAATTTTTTTGCTACCAACACCCCCTGGTGGGTTGGGGGGGGGGGGGATATCGCCCACGATAAAGTGCCTTCCAGACGAGCGGGTGGTCCAGTAATGTGGCCGACGGATAAAAAATGAAAAAAGCGAAAAACAACATGCATGCGCCTCTATCTCCTAATTTTGCCCTACATTTGTATGATGATTGTTATTTATTGTTGTATTATATAATATTGTTGAAATAAACTCCTGCTGACAAGCTACTTGCAGTGGCTCAGCGTGTATAAGTTCCCATTGTATATAATTAATATTATACAATAAAAAAAATTAAATAAAACCTAGTTTTTAATTGTTGTCTTGGCAATAATGGCAATACTCCTTGTCTCCGCTGAGCGAAGTGGCCTTGAAATTTAATATTTCGCCTTGGAAATCGCGCTTTATTCATCGTTAAGCTATTTCCAAAGCGACCACATTACTGGGCCACCCGTTCGTCTCGAAGGCACTTTAGGAATCACTGTGTTAGATAAATAAAAATTAGAACAAAATGAAATTAACAAATAAAAATACCTTTCCGAACAAAGATAAATGTCCTGTCGGCGACATTTATCTTTGCTCAGAAAGGTTTTTTTCAATTTGGATTTGTGTTTCAGGCTAATAATTATTGTTTATAAAAATAATTTTTACTCTTTGCGCTATGCACAAAAATCTTGTCTTAAGTTTTTAAGAACTTTAGTTTATCAATTAATAAATAAAAATACAGTTAAAAAATAGATTGTTAGCAGCTTGGTATTGCCATAGCAATGATAAAATGTACTTCCAGTATATTATGTCTACAATTTATTATCAAGCTATACAAACAATTTTTTTCTGAAATTTACTTATCATTGAATACAGGGGTAGATTTATGAAAGGGATGAAATAGAAAGATACCGCTCTTTAATTTAACCATCCCTCAGGTTCTATATGCCGTCTATGGAAATGCTGTGTGAAGGGAGCCGGAATAAATTCAAATTAACGTGGCCGAATTGTATCAAAGCAATTCAAAGGGGCAGCATTTTTTTTACGAACTCTTACAGAGTAAAAAGAACACATAAAGATGTCCTAACACGTAAGTGGAAGAAACCAAAATAAGTGAGCTAGGCCTGCAGCCAATTTAAGTAAAACAGCAATTAAGTAAAAAGGTTCGGCTTGTTTAGATAACTATTTAATTTGACCCTTTTTATAAAAATTTTGTAATTTGCTCACGGCAGTCATAATGGATAACACATGACCTTTGCCCCCAGTCGTCGAAGTCGTACTTGAGGCAAGTCTATTAATTCTAACGTCAGTGCAAACTCCGCACAAAAGGTCCCGAGGAAAATAATTTACGTCAGGGCCTATGTTATTTTTAAGGATTCCGTGTGGGAGATCTTTTTGTGGAAAGGAATGAGTGACCCCGGGTCTTAAAGATACTAATGTTGTAGGAGGGTGGAAACATAGAGGCTGGTAAATCATTTCACAGACGAGCTTTTGAACCCAAGAACGAGTCATGGAACGAACACGGAAACGGGTGACTTTAGCAAAGTGATAAATAAGAATTACTTTGTCAATAGGGAATTAAAAGGTTTTGTTCGAGAAGTTTCTAGAAAGATTTAAATTATACTCGTTTCAAAATGCCGAGCGATATTTTATCGCTAAACTGGCTGATGTGTATTTTTTGGAATAAAGTTATGAAGTTGCTAATTATTGCTTTTCGTTTGGGTGCCATAATTGATTTTTTCAAAATATATCTAAGTAATAAAGTTCTTAAGTAAGTACCTACTTGTGTTTTCCATTTTGAAAATATTCTACCTGAATAAACCTTCTTCTTTTGAATCTCTGGATAACCAGCGTGGTATATCTATGGGCTAACCTCAATAAAACATGACGGGTTCAATGTTTTTCATACTGTTCTAATTTCAGTGGCAGGCCGAATCTAGAAAGGCTAGTTAAGGGAGGAGAGCCTTCGACCTCTTCAGCCGGACTCTCTCAACCAATCACCTTACACCGCACAGGGGTGATTAAATCATACGTCCGTCACTTCTGAACTCATTTACCCCAGATTCCTCCTAACCCCTCATACCTTATCTTTTCCTTAAAAGACTCTCCACAGAGCATCTCCAAAGATGGCATAGGCTCCTAGGGAAATTATTTTCCTTGGGGCCTCGTGTGTGGAGTTTAAGTAAAGAAGAAGAAAAACCACATTTAGTGCGACTATAATTCTTATAAAAAATATGTAAGCGTCATTCTTCCAAATGAGAAAATACCCCAACGCATTCCTCCGAGAAAAAATAGCTTGTTTATTTATTTTATTATTTATGTCGTTATCAAATGATAACTTAGAATAGCATTGAAAAAAATGTACTACCGATTGAGGATAATTGAAGAGATTGGAGTAAAATTATTACAATCAGTTTCCATGCAGGTTTATAACAACTAGCCCCGCTTTGAAATTTGACGATTTTTTTTTAATTCACAGCGTAACAAATAAATAATGTAAAAATAGGTTGGTGCTGCAGTCATCTAAAATGCTTTAAATGGAAACACGAATGTGGTTCAAAGGTAAAAGGATGTACCACTAATAAATCATTATGCTCCGGGTGCATTTTTACAATTTATGTTTACCGGTGGAAACGTTGTCTAGATCAACAAAACAAAACAAAAACTGTGTGAAACCATAACCTCATACCTGAATGCACCATATTGTAATTTTTACGTTGTATTGTATTGTAATTCTTAGTATCTTTTCAAACATTTGAAAATATTTAATGTAGATTTTTGTAAATATTCTTCACGTATTACATAAAAAAGATCTCATATTGGAAGATTTAAAAAATAATTCTAGCAATAACTTTAATTTAATTTGCAAGCTCTCTATTGACATTTGAAAATATAGTAATTTTGTAAATTGCAAGTTAATCCGAAATTTTTTGGGAAAGTCATTTTATTTTCCATAAACTGTTCGGATTTAAAAGAAAATTGAATAACCAAATAAATAAGTTTATTTTTCATTTTAGTATAGTAATTTTCGATAAACGTCAAAAACGCCAAAAAACGTCAATAAACTTCAAAATCGTCAAAAATTGTCCAATGATACCAAATTAAGCCCTAAATCGCACAAAGTCGTCTAAAAACGTCAAAAAACGTCAAAAACGCCAAAAAACGTCAATGAATTTCAAAATCGTCAAAAATTGTCCAATGATTCCAAAGTAAGCCCTAAATCGCACTAAGACCTCTAGAATAGTCAAAAAACGTAAAAAACGCAAAAAACGTCAAAAAATGTCAAAAACGCCAAAAAACGTCAATAAACTTAAAAATCGTCAAAAATTGTCCAATGATACCAAATTAACCCCTAAATCGCACTGATTCGTCTAGAAACGTCAAAAAACGTCAAAAACGCCAAAAAACGTCACTAAACTTCAAAATCGTCAAAAATTGTCCAATGATACCAAATTAAGCCCTAAATCGCACAAAGTCGTCTAAAAACGTCAAAAAACGTCAAAAACGCCAAAAAACGTCAATGAATTTCAAAATCGTCAAAAATTGTCCAATGATTCCAAAGTAAGCCCTAAATCGCACTAAGACCTCTAGAATAGTCAAAAAACGTAAAAAACGCAAAAAACGTCAAAAAATGTCAAAAACGCCAAAAAACGTCAATAAACTTAAAAATCGTCAAAAATTGTCCAATGATACCAAATTAACCCCTAAATCGCACTGATTCGTCTAGAAACGTCAAAAAACGTCAAAAACGCCAAAAAACGTCACTAAACTTCAAAATCGTCAAAAATTGTCCAATGACACCAAATTTAGCCGTAAATCGCACTACGTCGTCTAGAAAAGTCGAAGAACGTCAAAAACGCCAAAAAACGTCGTCAAAATCGTCAAAAATTGTCCTTAGGAAAAGTACCTACCACATTGCATTTATTTTGTTGGCTATGGTTGGTTAAGTACTTAAATATTTTATTTTTTAGCTCTGGCATTGTTTTCACTTCCATCCGCTTCCGTCCTTTTTAGTTCTCCGTGGCATGGCGGATGATCTATTCCGCCGAGAATAGTGTTTTTATGTGATATAAGTTCGCCACATCGCGAAAATGGTAAGTCTCAACGACTTAAATTGTTTCGCCAGTGATTTGTGCAATTTACGACGTAAATTTTCTCCAGTTTCCGAAGCTAATTTGGGAATTTTGCGAGTGTCAAATGGAAGCATGTCGGCTTCCCGATCCACGTGTTTCTCAGTGATATGTTTGTCTTTTCTTTGTTTTCTTGGAAATATTTACACTAAATCTAGTTATTTACGTTCTTGAAACCCTGTTTAACAGTTCACGCGTGATTTAACTCATATTTCAAAGCCCGATTACTTATTTTTCAATTGCATTTCATGCGTCAACTATCCACACGATTTAATGACATTTGTCTTTTGTGTGTTGATTATGCCGCTAGATTAAATTCCAGCGATAGCACTAGGCGTTCCCCCCTGATTTAATAATAATTTGTGTGGGGCGGTTCAATCGTACATTTATAAAACCGCATTTGGTATTTACAAAAGTTTTGCATACCCTAACCTATAAAACTTTCACTCGCATCCGTCAAATATGGCATGTGAGTATAACGCCGTTTTTTAATGGAGGTGGCTCACGTTTCTTATGGCTTATATTATTATGATCAAAACTCAAATGATCTCACTTAATTCTAAATGAAAAGTTAATGATTCATTCAAAGCTGTAATTTTTTTACCCCGATCATTCTGACAATATCGAAAATCATTTTTGTCAATTTGTGTAACGGTTTAACAGTTACTTTACTTTCTGCAGGCAGTAATTAGTCGTGTTTGTGGATACAGTTCCATTATTTATTTTTAAATTAAAAGATTAAAATTTTACTGGCAAGTTACTAGAATTAACCATGCTTCTATAGTTTATATTGTAGTGTGCCATGAACAACTAACAATCCAAACTAACTATAGGTCTTCATCCAGCTGTAGCCAGAAGTTTGCTAATAATGATCGTGTAATATTGGATTTATGTAATTTTTTAAATTTAAATATCTGACTAGTGCTTTAAAAATCAGTCTAGTTTTATTTTTAGTGGTGGTTCGTAATCTTTTTAACTTGGGATGTAAATCAGAAATTCACGAGAGGATATTTTATTTCATCAAAATGTACTCACCGTTGTTGTCCTTCGGCGAATCGTCTAATACAGCGGCAGTCACATCATTTTAATAAAGCTAGTGGGAGGGGTACTATAATAACTAGTGACTTGAGACAATACGGTGTTTGTCGAGACTTTCTTTACTTAAGAATATAATCTAAAGAAGGAATTGAATTTTGAAAATGAAAACAAAAGTATGAATTATAATCTGTTTGTTTTACCAGTAGATTTACAAATGCCATTAAAAGCAAACTGTTAGAGAAATGCAGGACAAAGAAAGTATAAACTTACAAATATGTAATATATACCAATTATAAAGAAAAATAAAAACATTTAATTTGTATCCTTATTGCGCCAAGTTCAGCCGGCTGGCAGTGACTGATAGGGGCCATTTCGGTGACACTCGTCAAACTTCCTATCTCAGGTCACCTGTCTTTTAATATTCCTCGGTTAGTTCTGGGCACAAACTCCAACATGATTCGGTTTAGGTTATTTAATTTCACCGTCAGGGGGATTGTGTCATATTGGTTTTCTGTATGAAGTATTTGCTCGGGATCGTGAGCCCATATATCCTGAATCTGTTCCCCACAGCACTTGTGGGAATATGACGTTGGTATTTGAGCGTGGTACGACGCCACGCTGATTATTATGTGTTTAAATTATAATGAACGTTGGTCTTACATATTTTTAATGGGAGTTCACTGCCCGTTCTTTAGAGATTATTTTTGTAATGTTATTTGAATAGATGTCTGTCTGTTTTGATTTCAGAGTTTATCCGTAGCCCGACCATTAGTGTCGGTGTACAATGAGAAGAATGAGGCCGGAGACGGCGGCGTGCTGCTGCCGGCCGTGTTCCGCGCACCCATCCGGCCAGACCTAGTCAACCAGGTCCACGTCTCCATGGGCAAGAACAGGCGCCACCCTTACAGCGTCAGCAAGGAGGCCGGTACGTTAACACGCCCCGTTCAATAATACCACCATACCAGGAGCGGATGTTGGCTTCGTGAGAATGGGTTGTTTCTCTGTCTTCTGTAATCTTTCTGTAAGACAGCGTGAATGTCTTTCCCCCCTCATTGAATCTAGGTCCCCACTATTTTAGCACTCTTTGGTACGCAGCAAAATGGAGAATGCTATTTGGAATCCTCACATACATAGATACAACGTCGGCGCTGCACACTTGGTAGCAGTTGACAAAAGTCCCCCACTTGTGTGGTTTCAGTTACCGGTGCCCAACGCTGCGGTGGCCTCGGGGTGAGAAAAGAAATAACCAAAGTTGGTGTCGAAGAGACCTTTGTTACAGGAGGGAAAACACAGACCGGCAAATCATTCCACAGCCGACTGATGACATAAAAACCACCCTACGAGGTTTTAGCTTAGGCCACTCAATCGCATAGATGCCAATACCGCATCCTTCTGGACTGAGACAGTAGAAGACCTTCAGGAGTACGAAATTCTCCCAGAATTGTATTGCTGTTGGTGATAATAGAACCTCCGCTGTATATTATCAATTGACAAGTTTGGAGATTAGATTCCTGTGTGTTGCGTGTGCCATCAGTTTATGATGATATTCTCTAACAGAGCATTGGGTTATGAGGCCTCCGAGGTCGCTGATTACTCACACACATTGACACTGTCTGATGCCGATGGCACCGCACACTTCAATCCATCCTGACAATGGTATTATTACATCTCTGATAGAGTTTTGAGTTGGAGGAATCGTCCGAGTCTGGGAATTGGCTTTGTCAGTAAAGGGTAGCCTTAATGGCTCTCCACACTCCTTCCTCTCGCTCTTGAATGGGATCATGAAATAATTAACTATAATAATGTCTTATTCTTCCTCTAATTAATGTGTATGTTTAATTCCAGGTCACCAGACCAGTGCCGAGTCTTGGGGAACTGGTCGCGCTGTGGCCCGTATTCCCAGGGTTCGCGGAGGTGGTACCCACAGGTCAGTACTACTCAGTCAATGAGACATTTATTATTAATTAATTTTTTGATATATACATTCAGACAAACAAGGTACAAAGGTTATAAACATATATATATATATATATATTTTTTTTTATATTCACTTATATGTACATCTGAACACATGTACATAAACCTACATTGTTATTTATGTATATAAAACAAAAAATCCCACATAGGCAAGTCCAGTGCGTGGGTAATACCTGCTATCAGTTAGTTGCACTATATTTGTATGTTGTATTTGTATATTAATGTATGTTGGAGATTAGTTAAATAAGAAAAAGAAAATGGGGAAAATATACAATTATATCGGGAAAAGGTTGATATTTTATCATTCAGCAAATGTAAATTCATACATGGAAATTGATAAAAAATGTATTTATGTTACAATGGCAGAGTTAGGTCACTAAACTAAACTGCTTGTCAATTCGTACGTTGTGTCACGTCTAGATTATTGCAACGGAATATATGCGAGTCTCCCCAAATACCAAATTAACAAATTGCAATCAGTATTCAACGCTGCAGCAAGACTTATCACCGGCGTATCTAAATATTCTCACATTTCAGAGCATCTCAAAAATCTCCACTGGCTCAAATGTCCTGAAAGAATCCAGTTTAAGCTCTGCTGGATGGTATTTAAGTCACTTAACGGAATGGCTCCGGCTTACTTATCAGAACTGTGTATTTAAGTCACTTAATACCTCCGGAGTTATCAGAAGTCAGAGCGTCACACTAACTCACGACAGAAGGGGTCAGCAGCGTCATCAGCTATCGGCAGGTTGAAGGAACCAAAGCGCCTACCTAATACTAAGTTCGGTGATCGTGCTTTCGGAGTGTCAGGACCTAAAGCCTGGAATGAACTGCCGCATGACTTAAGAATTATCAAAGACTCAACAGAATTCAGAAGTAAACTTAAAACACATCTTTTCAGACAATCGTATCCATAAATTCACCTGTAAATTGCTTAGCTGGGCTGGCCGGTTAGTACTTACCTAAAGTCATAAAATAAAATAAAAATATAATTAAAAATTCACGCATCGGTGCGCAAATGCGTCCACAGCCCGCAACACTGTAAACATCCAAAGTGTAAAATAAAAAAATAAAAAATAAATAAATAAAAACGTTAATATTTATTAAAAGCTTCTTACGCCGAGTAAAGTAATTTTATAGATATTTTCGAGTCCTAAAATTCATTTTATGAATACTTTTCAGTCCTAAAAATTAATACCAATAATTCAATAAATACCAACTCTTCTTGTGCCACCGATCATCTAATGAATGTAACAACAATAGAAAAGGAGAAACAAATAACCATGTAAAACTATCATCTCTATAATTAAATTTTTCTAAAGCTGTGTTCATCTGAAGCGACCTGCCAGGTAAGTATGTTTTTCTGTATCTGTCTGTACATAATTGGTTAAGAAATATTTGTACAGCGCCCTTGAGGTGATTTTTCACAAAAACGGCGCTATACAAGTCATCCAACTATTATTATTATATTTCATAATACTTTTATTTTTTGGAGTGTATAAACTAAATAAATTTCATATAACGGCACTAAAAGGCTGGTCGCCGGGCCTACATGCCCGGGGGGCAGTGTTTAGTAACACGGTGCCAGATTACATCTGTGGAGACAGTTGATCCGTCCTGGTTACGTACTTGGATGGGGTAGGTTCGCCGCACAAATCACATTAATAGCTTCCAATTTATGTATGACAATGTATTCAATAGGAAAGATTTCTTAATTAATATTAACAAATTAATGTGTTACGTTTTAGGTCCGGTCAGGGAGCCTTCGGTAACATGTGCAGGGGTGGTCGCATGTTTGCCCCCACCAAGCCGTGGCGCCGCTGGTACCGCAGGATCAACCTGAAGCAGAGGCGCGGTGCCCTCGCTGCAGCGCTCGCCGCTTCCGGTGTGCCCGCTCTCGTCCAGGCCAAGGGTGAGCATTGCGTGACAACCTAACTTAACCCTTACCACTCCTTTGTCGAGTGTGGCTCGACATTATATTTCTTACACCAACTCCTATGTCGAGTCATACTCGACATTATAGTAACGCAATTTCGAAAAATAATTTAAATTATCAAATGTATTTTTTTTTCTTTTAAACACTTTATATCTCATTCTGAATATTCCGAATACGCAAAATACATATATCTCGTCTTTTCGCCTTTTAGATAATTTTTAAAAAATTAGGAGTGCAAAGGGTTAAACCCCACTCAGGAGTGAAGTGTTCACATGATGATATTCTCTAACAGAGCATTGGGTTATGAGGCTCAGGTCGCTGATTACTCACACACATTGACACTGTCTGACTAACACTTCACCCCCTGTTAAATTATATTTTTGTAATTAACATTGAATTTGATGCCCCCTTTCCAACACAAGTTATGCCTAGAGAAAAGATCTGTACTATAAATCTTCAATTGGGATGGTTGAACCGGCGTCAATTTGAATTTTTGACATTTGATTCTTGGCCTGCTTTGCCATGTTTTCACGGAATTGTGTTCAGTTATCAAAAATAATGTACAATTGAATTGGAAGCTGAAACTGGTCGATAATCAGTGTTTATTGCAGACCATTAAAATATCCATCATTCTAAATCATCTGGTGATATCAGACACTCCAACTTTATGCTTTATAGTTTCTTTTAAAAAAAGTATATTTTAAAATACTGGCATTTAATGCAATCAACAAAAACTGCCATCATTTTCCTTGTTTCACCTAGCATTTGTTGCAATTCTACTGTAGTAACTGTAAACTGTATACTGATCGTTTGTCTGGTTCAGGTCACGTCATCGACCAGATCCCCGAGCTGCCATTGGTTGTCTCCGACAAGGTCCAAGAGCTGACCAAGACCAAGCAGGCCGTCAGCTTCCTCCGCCGCATCCGCGCCTGGGGAGATGTCCAGAAGGTACGCCCCACACACTACCACCCCCATATCACTGTCAACTTGTCCCACTTCCGCGAGTCGCACGAAGTAATGTCCACTCCTGGCGCTCCTTGCGGTGCCTGGGGTAACGCTCTGTGCAAGATTGAACCGCCAGGGTTTTGAACGATATCGCCACTTTGGCAGTACCGGTTAAACACTTGCTTACAATTATTCAAAACTGTTGTTCAGATTGATTCTGTTTATAGAACAGTTTAATTATTTAACAAAGTTCCACAATATGGCCAAGTTGTTTGTTGCTCAATCAAAGTGAGCTTTGGCTGCATTTTAATTTTGCTAAAATATATTATAAATCTCTTTTAACATTTTTAATGGGAAGATTGTTGAAATATACTACAGTGAAACCCGTATTTTACGTCCCCGGATTTAACGTTTTCCCGCCAATTACGTGTTATTATTTCAGTCCCGATGTATTTTAGTACATTTATTACCCGATTTTTACGTTTTTTTCCCGCAATTTACTTTGAAAATATTCAAAATGTGTGATTTACGCGCGCTTGACAATGAGTCGGCGCAGAAGACACATGTTTATCTGTCGTGCCTTGATTGGTTGGCCGTACGGCGCGAAACGCATGATTGGCCGCCCACTTTCAATTTTAGTTATCTGTGCCGTGATTGGAGCGCATATGACAATGCGCCGGCGCAGTTGTCACATTTTTATCTGCCGTGCCGTGATTGGCCTACAGCTTTCAATTTTAGCGACTTGTAAAATGTTATAACATCTGATCTGTTCAGTTGGATTTTCCTATTCGGTTTTCAACTAGATTTGTGACGCGTCTTTCTGTTTGAAGTTATTTGCGATCATCATTTACACACAGTATTTACGTTTTTTATTTGATTTATTCGTTTATTACGATCCTTTCTTCCTTTTTGCAATGTCTCGACAAAGAAAAGCTTTGCCAGTGCGAGAGAAAAGGAACATTCTCGAAAAAGTGAATAAACACACTGGTTCTCGAGTTTCGCTGGCTCGCGATTTGGGAATACCTATCACTACGTTGGCTACAATAATAAAAAATCGGGAATCAATCGAAAAAAGTGCCATTCAATGTGGTCTCATGGCGAAAAAACGAAAATATATAACATCGAAATATGAAAAACTGGAAGAGATTTTAAAAGAGTGGTTCGTCAGTGCGCGGGAAAGCAATGTTCCCGTCGGCGGTCCAATCATTCGTGAAAAGGCGCTACACATCGCCAATCGACTGAATATTGAAGGGTTTACTGCATCAAATGGATGGATAGATCGGTTTAAAAAGAGGCATAATGTGGTCTACAGATCAGTTTGCGGGGAATCACGAAGTGTTGATTTGGATATTGCTGAAGATTGGAAGCAGACAGATGTTCCTACATTGATTGCCGACTATGCTCCCAGAGATATTTTCAATGCGGATGAGACTGGGCTGTTCTTTAGCGTACTACATTCTGCTTCAAGGGGGAGGCCTGTCACGGGGGAAAGTTAAGTAAGATTAGGCTCACTGTTCTTTTGATTACCAATTCAGATGGCAGTGAGAAGCTTCCGCCATTAGTAATTGGGAAGTCTGAAAAACCCCGCTGCTTTAAAAATGTGAGGTCATTGCCAACAAAATATGCAGCTAACAAAAAGGCATGGATGACTTCAACCCTATTCGAAAAGCAGCTTACTGCATTAGACACTTCGATGGGAGTAAAGAATCGAAAAATATTGTTATTCCTTGATAGGTGCCCTGCTCACCCCACGAATCTAACACTGAGGAACGTTAAGTTGACATTTTTTCCACCTAACTGTACGAGTGAACTGCAACCCCTGGATTTAGGGATAATCGGTGCATTTAAGCACCACTACCGAAGAAACTTGATAAATAAGTTATTGTCTTAATTGGAACTAGGTGCGGACCCCCAAAAATTTAAGGTCTTTTAGATGCAATGATTTTTTTTAATAAAAATAAATGTATTGTTTTTTCAACCAAAAAAATTAACAAAGATTATTTTTTTTAAAAAAGTAGTTTTTTTCATTCCCCCGATTTACATTTTCCCTCCATTTAAGTTTTTTTTTTCAGTCCCTTGAGAAATGTAATAATAGGGGTTTATATCAATGCTTAGGGAGCCTTAGCCATCCTGCTGTCTCCCTCTGTTGACCACCCACTATCTTCTCGTTTCTTATCAAGATTAAGGAGTGTTTTCGGAGACTATCGTTACTTCCGTTGATAAAATAAATGTTGATTCTGTAATAAAATACACAATTGTTAATGAAGATGTTATTTTGTTTTCAGGTCTACAAGTCCCGTCGTCTCCGCGCCGGTAAGGGTAAGATGCGCAATCGCAGGCGCGTCCAGCGCAAGGGCCCCCTCGTGGTCTACCACCGCAACCAGGTTAGTACCATTACCCTCCAGTCTTCCTCTAGTAGTATCATCACACCCCCCAGGAGTGAAGTGTTCACATGATGATATTCTCTAACAGAGCATTGGGTTATGAGGCCTAGGTCGCTGATTACTCACACACATTGACACTGTCTGAAGTATGCTTCACTCCTTTACTCGGTCTCGTACATAACAGTACCATCTCGCTTAATCTTATTGAATACGTTTCCGCAGGTTGGTTTTAATAGTAAAAAGTAAACCGCTGATCGATGTGTGTATTTGTTTGTTTGCAGGGTCTAGTGAAGGCTTTCCGTAACATCCCCGGCATGGAGCTCATCTCTGTGGAGAAACTGAACCTCATGAAGTTGGCGCCCGGAGGTCACGTCGGTCGCTTCATCATCTGGACCGAGTCCGCTTTCAAGAGGCTAGGTACGTCGCAACCACACATAATCTTCCCAGCCATTGTTAATAACATGTGGTGCGTCAACTATCCAAGCGACATAGAGACAATATGTCCGTCGAGTGTTGATAATGGCGCCAGAGTAAACCCCAGCGGCGGCACAGGGCGTTCCCTTCTCGATGATCATATCTGCGCGGGGCCGTGTTGCCGCACATCTGTAGAGATAGTAGACCTTCCTCTCATATCCCAGTCTTGTTCTTTCCATTTCTGTTGTCAGTGTTGTAGCATTTGTTGATTGATGTTGATTGACTATTGTGTTATAGACAAGCTATTCGGCACATGGAAGGCCCCCTCCCTGGAGAAGAAGGGTTTCAACCTGCCGCAGCCCAAGATGGCGTGCACAGATCTGTCGCGCCTGCTCAAGTCTGAGGAGATCCGCCGCGTGCTCCGCGCGCCTCGAAAGGCCGTTGTACGGCGCTCGCGCAAGCTCAACCCGCTCACCAACAAGCGCGCCCTCCTCCGTCTCAACCCATACGCCGGAGTTCTGAAGCGCCGCCAGCACCTGCTGCGTCTGCGCACTCTGGCCGACAAGCAGATCCGACAGGCCGAGAAGGATGGAGTGAGTATTCATTCTCAACACTGTTTGTTACTAACAGCAAGCTGCTAGCTACCAGGGGATGGATGATCGGAGGACTCTAGAATGAAGAAGATATGTCATAAGCAGGTAAAGCCGAGACTCTGAGAGGAGTATTGCCAACCGCATTAAGGCAGGATCCTTGGATGGTGTGTATTGAATAGATAATACCACGCAAGCAAGAATTAAAAATGCTAATTACAGTGGAATTCGGACCCCGCGATGAATTGAAATTTTTCTGGAAAAATTATCCCAGAAATTTTTTCTTACAAAATGTTTTTTTTTTTTATTCCAAATTTGTTAATTTGTAATTTATTTTCATCTGTCTAATTCCAAAAATATCGATTCGTTCGAACATTTGTCATAATTTCGTAATTCTGAATCTGACGAGGCCGGCTGTGGGAGATAAGATGCGGTAAAAATTTACACAGTAATACATCGTCCTAATTCGTATTATTATTATTTCGTAATTCTGAATCAGACACGCCGGCCTTGCCGGTAATCGGCCTCGATTTTTCAATTAACACATGAATATGTCAGTTTTACAAATTTGCTTTCGAATATCAGAATTTGAAGCGCTAAACCGTGTCAGTAATTGGCTTATAAATCGTATTATTACGAATTTACTTTGTACCTATCTGAATTCGAAGCAGAGGCCCCTGAACACCTGACTTCAGTGAATTTTTTTTTCTCGGTTTTCGATGTCCCTTGGGGTGGTTCTACAGTATCAACGAAGCTTGTGGGACGAAGGAGTGTCGGGAGACTGAACTTAGGGGCCCCGGTGTGGAGGCATAACCCACAGCCTTAGGCTGTAGGTAAATGTCAGTATGGGACAAGAGGTGGCAAAGACCCTCGGAGGGTTGCGGCGCCAATGATGGCAATATTGTTAAGTTTAACGGCACTAAAAGGCTGGTCGCCGGGCCTACATGCCCGGGGGGCAGTGTTTAGTAACACGGTGCCAGATTATATCTGTGGAGACAGTTGATCCGTCCTGGTTAAGTACTTGGATGGGGTAGGTTCGCCACACAAAAAAATCATAACATCAATATTTACACATCTTTAATATAAATTTATTAACAATGACTTTTCCACTTCTCAGGTGAAGCTCCCTGAAAACAACATCGCCGTCCGCGCCAAGAAACTGCGGGAACGTCGCGCCGCCGCCATCAAGAAACACCGCGCCACCAAGGCCAAGAAACCCAAGGTGGCCAAGGTTGCAAAGGTTGCTAAGGTTGCTAAGGCAGCCAAGGTGGCCAAGCCCGCCAAGGTAGCCGGAGCCAAGCCCGCGGCTAAGCCGGCCGCCGCCAAGCCTGCCGCCGCTAAACCAGCAGCCGCCAAGCCCAAGGCTGCCACACCCAAGAAGTAGATTGATTCTGCTCGATTCGTCAGCGACGAGACAGTCGCCAGCCGATTGGCCAACTTTATACGATGTTAGTTAGTTTGGCTGGGCGTCTGCCTGTTGTGCGGCGGTGAAGGTGACGTGTGAATAAGGATGGACTATATTATATTATTATTTTGTGATGATGAGAAATAAAATTGGTGGTGATCACCGGCTTCGGAGAATTATTGATTTTTATTGGTTATTCCTTCCCTATATTATTTTATTGGTTATTCCTTCCCTATATTAAGTATTTGGCAATGTTCTGAATTCCACTTTAAAATTAACATTCCTTAATTCTATTATGTTGGGTTTTGAACTCTGGGAGCTCCGCAATGGGTTTCCTAAGATTCGGAAATTACTGTATATCGTGGGTTTGCAAGAATATTGACATCTACAACATTGAGATATCTGAGAAGAATAATTTCTCAATGTCATCTTTGATGATGCTGTGAGGAAAAAGTAATGATCTTTAATCTGGCAGAGTAATACTTCTGTACCGTTCCCACTCGCCGCTAGAGAGCGGTAGTGCCGTTATCATTTGGAGAATATCTCCCAACGGTTTTTAATAATAATAACTCATATTTTCGATAAAGGTAATTTCATCATTAAAATATGAATTTTGCCATCTTCGTGAGAATAATAAGAAAATTTCGTACTTTTCATGTGATTACATGTGTACATATTTCATTGTCTGCGGTTATGGCAATCTTGAATAGCCATAAATTGAATATCAGTGAAAAATAGCACAATTTTTCCAAAAATTTTTATGCACGAAGCATCACTAGTTGATGTGGAACTGCGGAAGTGAACGCATGTCAATTTTCAGTTGTAAATATGTATTCTCTTCAAACATTTAAAACAATTGTTTACAATGTCGTCGCGGACTACGAGAAGTATCAAATTTTACTATAAATTACGACTAGCTTCACTATGTAAATTTGGTATGCAACTGAACCATTCATGGATATGAGTTTTGCTCTGAATTCTGAAAGTCTTCAATCAATCTTAGATCGTATGGCAGTTTATTTCAGGCTTTAGGGCCTGGCACGCTAAAAGCACGCTCACCCAACTTAGTATCTGATGTGCTCTTTGGTTCCTTCAACCTTGCGGCAGCTGATGACATCGCTGATCTAAGAGTTGACTGGCGTGAATTGGAGTGTTCAGGGATGCATAGTTCCGATAGGTAAGTTGGAGCCATCCCGTTAATTGATTTAAATACTCTCCGGCAAAGCTTGAACTGGATTCTTTCAGGACATTTGAGCCAGTGAAGATTTTTGAGATGGCCTGAAATATGGGTGAACCACTGACGTCAGAATTACATAGACATGCCGAAAGTTAAATCTACGCGTAGTGTTTTGATGCGGAGGCAAAGGTCACGTGACATTCATTTTGGCACCAACCCGGGTCACGCATTTTTTTTAATAAACTTCGCTATCATCGCACGCTGATTGCCGTCTAGTGATTATCAGAATATTTTACGGATTAATGCATTCTTATACATTAAAACGGTGGCTTTAGGGCCTGGCACGCTAAAAGCACGCTCACCCAACTTAGTATCTGATGTGCTCTTTGGTTCCTTCAACCTTGCGGCAGCTGATGACATCGCTGATCTAAGAGTTGACTGGCGTGAATTGGAGTGTTCAGGGATGCATAGTTCCGATAGGTAAGTTGGAGCCATCCCGTTAATTGATTTAAATACTCTCCGGCAAAGCTTGAACTGGATTCTTTCAGGACATTTGAGCCAGTGAAGATTTTTGAGATGGCCTGAAATATGGGTGAACCACTGACGTCAGAATTACATAGACATGCCGAAAGTTAAATCTACGCGTAGTGTTTTGATGCGGAGGCAAAGGTCACGTGACATTCATTTTGGCACCAACCCGGGTCACGCATTTTTTTTAATAAACTTCGCTATCATCGCACGCTGATTGCCGTCTAGTGATTATCAGAATATTTTACGGATTAATGCATTCTTATACATTAAAACGGTGTCAAAATAGAAGTGATAGAGAGAATAATCACAAATATCACATTACATTCCACGGGAAATCATTATTTTACATAATTTTAAGCTTATTCAATATAATTCTTAACAGTTTTGTTAAACAATCTCGTCAAACCGAAATTTCTAAAAGGGTCATGTAAACAAGCTGATCTTTATTTATCTATTGCCGTTTTACTTAATTGGCTGTTTGGGTTAGTTTTAGATGTTGGCACGGCAGCTACAGGAAGGAAATTGGCGATTAATTCCAATCAATCGTCAAAGGACGAGTTGATCATTAGCAGATTTGCTTTTCGGAGAGTAAATACTAATACTTTGCGGTGCAATGTGAGTTGCCTGCATAATGTTGGGATTTTTTAATTGACAAATCACTGAAAAGGACAATGCCTCCAGGCTCACCCCTCACCCTGCTAAATTTGGCTTCTTCCCCCTCACTTGTTAAATCACGTCTGTTGATTATCTTCTCTGTGGGGTAAATATAATATTTCAAGCTACATTTGCATTAGTTTGAAAGAAAAGTGCATTTTTATTCTACAGTAACCGAGTAATCAATTTTCACAAAACCAAAAAAATTCTAACTTTTTTGAGTTACGTCACTTTTCTTACAAACCGACGATATATGGATTTTTTTACCCGTGAAAAGGTGGTGTTTGTATGATGAATGTGCTGATGGCTGATCAAACAACGCAACATCAAATTTAACCAAACACTGAAAGGTCGAGAATCAGCTGTTGATGTGGATCTTTATTGTTGGTGGCACATGTTAAAAAATAAATCCAAATTCATGGACAGTAAATACTCGGTCCCTTTGAAAAATGGCCCAATTTATTTCGCATATTTATTTTTTGTACTGTAAAGTACTCCACACAGGATGCCTTGAGGGAAATAATTTCCCTCAAGACATATATCATCTTTGGGGATGCTGTTGGAGGGTCTTTTAGAGGATAGAAAGGAGTGAACCTGGGTCTTGAAGAAACCCATGTTGTGTAGAAGGGAGAAAACACAGAGGCCGGCAAATCATTCCACGGCCGAGCTATGTGACGAATGTCAACCATGTACAAATGTTGGGCGCACGTTTGGCGTGTTTCCCGACTGCACCAGTGCCGAAGGGATCAATGACGCTAGTTCCTCAGAGCATCTTCCATTGAAATATCGGCAGATCAAGGACATTCCCACCTGTCTGTGCTCTAAAGATTGCAATCCGTTTGTTAAGATAGGCGAATCTATCAAACGGACCACCTGTTTCTGCAGAGTCAAGGGTTTTTTACAGATATTTTGAGGCTTCAGACCAGAGGTGGCTGCCAAATTCTACAGTGGGACGCACTTGCGATCTGTACAGGGCCAGGTCAGCAGTTGTGTACTATTAAAGTATCTGTGGGCTCTATGTAAGCTTTTCCCACATAAGAGGTTTTTTTTACTCCGAGAGAGTTTCACTGCATTTATGTTTTTATTTATTTTTTTTATTTTTTGGGAAAATTAACTGCCAAATCCACAATTTACATATATAACAATAAAAACAATAAATCATGCCAATTATAAATTTTCCACTGCTGATGAAAAATGCTATGAGTAAAGTGTGGCAATATACAGTTTTAATTCAGTTAGCTTAAGGGGTAACACCACTCTAGGAGGTCGAAAAATGAACTAATTTCAAGATTTTTTTCCGGGAAAACAACGAAAAAAATGAAAATTATGTGTAAAGTTCTTTATTGCCTATACATTAAAGTACGTATATAAATTTTTTTATGGCAATCTAAAACATAATGGCGGCTGAGCAGGTGGTTGACTGAACACCCACCATCAATGTAGAGCTCCGCGGTCGGAAAAGTTTCTCCTCCAATTGGGACTCTGGAACAAAAACCCAAAAAATTTTCAATTTCACATACAAAAACCTCGAGTAAGACGTAGGGATTTTTTTTTAATCACTTTTTTTAAGAAACGGTGGACATTTGAAAAAAAATTTGTTTTTTTTGCCTAAAAATATGCACTAAAAATGTTTATAACAAATGAAATATGCAACATAAAAAAAAATCCCTACGTCTTTTTCCGGATAATCTTGTTTGAAAGATACTGTCAAAATTTCGAGTCGATCGGTAAAGAATTGAGCGATTTATGTTTCCGACCGTGTCGAAAAAAGTAGTTTTGAGAAAAACCCGTTTAAAGTTTTCCTTATAAAAAAATCATAGAAATTTGTTTATACCTTTAATCTGCGATGCCTGCCCCATATAATTGACCTTCTAAATTGGTATTCTCTTGTTCTTCGTCCTTTCTAGTCGATCTGGCAGCCTGCCTAGCCAATTTTGCTGCGTCAGTCAGTCTCGTTTCAGCCACTGATACGCGGTGTTCGTCGGCTTCGCTGCAGAAATTGTAGCAATTTGGTCCGATTTTGATTCCGAGTGTTTGCATAATTTCCATAATTGAGATCATTCCGTCATTGTATACACAAATAGCAATATGTGTGACGATATCCAGAATTGTCTTACCACTAGACCTTGATTTAGGAGCCATCGCCCACACTGTTGCGTTGAAGGACTCGTTGCTATTTTGTGTGTAGCCACCGATACACCGAGTGAGAAGATCATCACTGCTTAATTCTTCATATATTGGTTTTATTGCTTCATATATATATTCGGAAAGTGGTGTTTTATGATGATGATTTTCCAATGTATTGGTCGCATTCATTCGTTGCCACGAGCACCACGAATCTTCACCGGGCGGACATTGTTCGTGCTGCGGGTTTTCGTCCGTTGACATCTTATGATAAAGAGTCCCCCAAATGCCGTTCCGCATTTTTTCGATTGAGTCGTGGTTTCGACGTATCGTCTCCAATTCGAATTGGTTCAACGGTCGCCTACTTGATGATTTTCGTCTTTTTTCATGCCCACTGCTAAGTTTTGTGCCTTTTCGAATACGATTCACTTCACCGCCACTCATGATGCAAATTTTTATTAGTACACTCAAAAAATAGCGACAAAAAACCACAATATTTAACGAAATGAAGCGAAAAAACCCACGTGTCGTGCAAACAGTTCAATGGTTACACCAACACTGAAGATTGAACTATACTACAAGCGTCCCAAATGGCGCGTCGCGCCGAGTCTTATACCTGCTCCGAGCGCGCAGCAGGTAGCTACGGTCGGGATCAAAATTCAGGCACTTCAACGATTGTACACCTTATAAATGATGTTGTTTCTTATTCTTAAGACCCTTAGGCACCTTTTAAGCGAAAAAAAAAAAATCGATTTTTGGAAAATTCTAGAGTGGTGTTACCCCTTAAACTATGTCAGTCGGGGGAGGGAAGGGTGGAGGGGAACATAGGAGCGGGATAAAGGTACAAAGGACTAGAGTAGATGGAAAGGTGGTTTAAGTTATCTAGTTTGAGAGTGGTCGTGTAATGGATTTTAATTTAATATCACGTATAGTCGAGTTAAAAATGTCAGTGTGGTAATAATTTAAGTTGAATGAATATGTAGATCTGTAGATAAAAGAGTTTTCTTTAGAATTTGTTTTAAAAAGAGGGATTTTATTTTATTTGGAAAACCAACAGTTTACAATAATTATTATGTATGGTAAATATATTTAAAAAATGATCTAATAGGTTTTCACTTAAGTAAAGGATATAAAAAGAAAGTGGCTGTCTGCTGTTGCAATTTGGGATATGAAATGATAGGCATTCGAGAAGATCAGGGCTATGAATATTAAGAGACGTGGGTATCTTGATTTGTTCAGTAAATTCTTTGCGTGTGTTAAGGTTAATATTAAATTTTAATTCAAATCCGGCTCGAAAGGACCAATGGTGCGTGCGGGTGGATTCAATACTGATCGTAATTATCAGGATAGTTTTGCGATTGCGATTGTATGTAAGGATTTGCGAGCGACTATGGCATAGGATTGAGAAACAATAATAGCTGAAAGTGTTAAAAGAAGGGACTCACTGTAGATAATTTACTCGTGTTTCACTGGTATAGGTTGAATCGCTAGTTACGGCGGTACAGGTGACTTGTTGCGGCGACGGTTCGATTAGGACTGGCTGGATGAAGGTCTAATAAGAGGGGAAGGGGACAAGGGAGATGCACATAATCACTATTTGGAAGTAGGCGACTGATGAACTAGCGTGAACAAATAACATTACCGAATCCGCTACATTTCTTCGGCAAGATGTCTGTGGATTAAAAAACTGTGCGTCTTTATTGCTAACATAAAATCTAAAAGAGCAGAAATTTAGGTACCTTAAAAATCTGCTTTGAGCAGTCTCAATTCGGTTCTTACGTACCGCACAGCCTGGGTATATATAGTAATTGCTGCATGCAAATTCAACCGTCCAAAATTTTCTGCTCCTACAAAGAATTGGTGAAGCAAGGAAGGAAAACTCAACTTTTAAGATGTATCAACTGTTTTTATTTACTAGAATTTATAAACAAACCTTTCCTTTCTCATCTCTTCTACAATTTCCATTACTTAATTTAATAATAATATTTAATGTTAACACAGATATACACTCGTTAAAAGCTTTTATTTACACGTGCGTTCCCGCACCGTACCACCAAACCAACCAAACCACCCCACACAGTCTGACACGTACAATTCGACGCATCCTTTATCCAATTCTAACCCTTTTCGCTTCATTAACGACAAAACATCACCATCATGAAATCACCGAAGATCTAATAATAGCGAAAGAAGTTCCTTACCAACGAAAAATTTTCGGTTACCGAATAATTCCACACTTATTTGAATTGATACATTTTTGATATAAAACTAAACTAACCTAACCTAACTAAACTTTTTTATATAAAAAAAAGATTAGTCAGGTTTTAAGGCTAGTTCCTTTTTTTTTCGCATTTTTAATGACTTTAGATCACTTATAAAAAGTGTACTGATTCGTAAGTGTGTTGAATTATGGTGGAAACAAAATTTCTTCACAGGCAGATAATTCAATTTCTTTAACCTGTTTGGGCCCTAGGCGTCAAAATCAAAAGGTCTCATATAAATTAACGACATCAAAGAAAACTGATGTCGTCAATTTATATATGTAAGATCTTTTTTCATTTGTCCGTATGCAGAACTAACCTTAGGAAAAATTCCCCAATTTCCCCGTATATGTGCACAGTATAACACGCAATTTAATAATATCCACGTCTGTAACAATAAATACTTTCAGAAACATCTGTACGATCACAAATCAATGCACAAGTATTGTAGGATGTATTGAGAGCATCTTCTATCCCCATCCCATCTATCCTGCCTGTCCTCGATTTTCTCAACCGGTTTCCACTGAAAATAGCAGTTTGTTCTTATTAGTGCCGGAAAGGTTTAGAGAGTACTTTGAATGAAATCCAATATGTAAAACTGTTGCTATAACCTTTTAAAATTAGTATGAAAAACATTGAACCCGCCATGTTTTATTGAAGTTAGCCCATAGATATACCACTCTGGTTAGCCACAGATTACATATTCAAAAGAAGAACGTTTTTTTGGGCAGAATATTTTCAAAATGGAAAACACAAGTAGGTACCTACTTGAGAGCTTTTTTTATTTAAATATATTTTGAAAAAATTAATTTTGGGCAAATGAATATTTTTTGTTTCTTTGTTTAGAGATAGTAATAGCCGTCACTTTCGCTATCAAATCAATGATGGCACCCAAACGACAAGCAAGAATCCACAACATCATAACTTTATTAAAAAAAAAAAAAATCCCGATCAAGGTACACATCAGCTAATAGAAAATAAATCTCCTAATAAGTCTCTAAACAACTTCAGCATCAGAAACTTCTTTGGCTTCACTTTGTTTTTCCACCTATATATATATATCTTTGTTTAATTGCCCTACCCATACAAACGTACGTGATACGGCCGCTATATTATCGTCCGAACGCAAAAAGCCGTATCTGTACGTTCAGGAACAAAAATACTACACCCGAAACCCACAAAATATTGGTATACGTCAAGTTTGTTCCTGCGTCATCTCGTTTAGTATTTCAAGGTCAGCCGAAGCTAACGGATGCGTTTGGGTATTTTCGTCTCTCCCATACAAGTTGGTATGTTATAAACACGTATTGTTATGGCAAAATCTAATGAAAAAAAAAGATGTTTTTTTACCTACTTTTTGAATAATAACCCAAAGGACGGGCGGTTAAAAAGCTGTTTGTCTCTTACAAATAAACATAAAAATAAACTCCTAGGGCCCAGACAGGAAAAAAAAAAAAAATTATGTCGATATTCAAATATGTTTGAATCAATTTCAAAAGGAATATTTGAACCCATTCGGGCACACAAACACGCTTCAACCGGTCTAGTTATTCATTGGCGATGCATTTACATTTTTCTGAAATGAAAAAACAAACCTTAACATTATTTTATTTAAAATTTAAAAAAAACTTTCCAAAACAGTCTCAAGAACGTGTTCATAAAATACACATAACGTTGGCACACTTAGCTTTGCAGTAGGCAAAAGAGGAACTAACTAAAAGGTATGCACAAAATCTACACTAGCGGTGCCACCAACTGCAAATTTAAGCGTGCCAAGCTACAGTTTCTTTTGATTGTTCAATTTTATTATTCGTTCTTTCTCAGCTTATAAAGCGAATATTGTTCAAGACAAATGATTTCGGAACAGAAATATTTTCGTCGTAAAAACTTTACGTTAAAAGAAAAGAAACCGACGAATACGTAGAAATAACCCCTGTAAAAGTGGTAGATACTCTCAGTACGGCCCCAGTGAAAAACTCGTCAATTCAAAATAATGACATTGCTCGAAACGGCTCTAGTTATGTTTTATGAGCTTATCTGAATAGCCAGATACTCTTCCCAATCTTCTCCTGAAGATTAATGGTAGACACTTTTTTAGATTTATCTGTAAATTCCATAGCGCAGGACTGGGAGGTCTGGGGGCGCCTTGTCAATGCGATGGGTCCCCAACCCGAGCAGGACAAGGATAAGATGTGTTTTTTTTTTTTTTACAGTAAACTCGACACAGGAGGCCCTGAGGGAAATAATTTCTCTCATTTGATCTTTGGGGATGAAGTGTGGAGGGTCTTTTAGAGGATGGGAAGGAGTGAACTTTGGTCTTGAAGATACCGATGTTATAGGATGGGGGAAACGCAGAGGCTGGCAGATCATTCCACGGCCGAGCTGTTGAACACAAGAACGAGTGGTAGAAACGACCCGTTCTCATGTGACAAATGTCAACCGTGTGCGTAGAAGTTGGGCGCGCGTTTGGCGTGTTACCCGACTGTGCACTGGTGCCGAAGGGATCAATGACACTAGTTCCTCGGAGCATCTTCCATTAATATACCGGTAGAACAAGGGCAGTATTCACACCTGACGTCTGTGCTCCAAAGATTGCAGACCGTTTGTTACAGAGTCAAGGGAAACTAATTACGCGTATGAAATTTGCAGATAAATCATTTGTGGTGGTACTGCTAGAGTGAGCAACCTGCAAAGTGATATGTAAGGTCATTTGTGGTGGTACTGCTAGAGTGAGCAACCTGCAAAGTGATATTTAAGGTCATTTTTGAGTTAAGAATAAACTTGCAGAAACAAAAATATTTCTGGTTTTTTGTCTCCAACGGTAATTTCAAAATTTATTGATTCATTCATACTATCAAGTCTGCAACTCTGTACACCGCACTGCAAAACCTCTCTACGTGTACCCAATCCAACATAACACATAGACATGGCTAAATTACAGTATTGGCAGTATGGCCCGGAAATCTAACAGCTATAAATCTAATGTTCAAACCGCTTAACGGACAAACCCAAAAAATGATGTTGTCGGCTTGTAAGAAGAGCGACACATCTCAAAAATCATCATTTTCGAGATACCTAAAACTAAAAGTTTTTTATATAATAATGTAACATTTTGACATTGTGTCAATGAACGATGAAATAAGTCAAGGTAATTCAAAGCTACATTCCGCTTGTTAGAGCGAAAAATGCATTTTTATAACGAGTTATATTTTGAGATCCGTCACTCTTCCTGCAGACCGACAATGTGATCTATTAGAATTATTTGAAACAAAGTTAATGTCGCCAGTTTAAATAAGACCATTCGACTCCTAGGCCCCAAACAGGCTAACAATTTTTTTTATCAACTTCGTGTGAAAATTTTTCAATATTTTTTGAAAACATCCTAAATTTCAGCGAGTGACGAATTATTTTTAGATAAAGGCTTCATTGAGGCCCAGAGTCGAAAAGTTTTAAGCAACATATTAGGTGAATTTTGGCTATATGGCAACATTATTTTGGTTGATTTTTTTTGTGTTAAATCATATCTTTCCATCTCCTCTTTTAGAGCGTTTTTTTTTTTACGTTTCACACAACCTTACAGTGTCCATATTCAGGGCAGAAATCTTATAATAAAACACCCCAAAAATCAACCAACACAGTTTTAAAAAAATCTGTTATCAATTTTTTTTTTAATAAAATATAAAAAAAAAAACACCTGTCAAAATAGTGAATTAATTGCGATATAAAAGGTGTGTTTATATACAGGATGTCCGGTAAGTAGTGGATAAAATTTTAACTGTGGATGGGGACCCGCTGACGTGAGAATTAATAGACTTGGCAGGCTGGAAGCAATTACAAAACATTTATAAAAAGGGTCCAAACTAAATACACGGTCTTTGTAAACAAGCCGAACCTTTTTACTAATTTATTGTTTCCACCTCGCCCCCCACTTATTTTGGCTTCTTTCCCTTGGCTCAAAGCCCCGGGGTTTTCGAATTAATTGCACTTAATTGTTATTGTGTTTAATTCGTAGAAGTCCATTTAATATTTTTAAAATTTAAGGTATGTAAATCAAATTTTATAATGTTATCAATAATTTGTGCAAGTATTTTAGCTTTATTTTATTGCAACGGCTGCTTCAGCGTCTTCAAAGACATTTTCAAATTGAAGAAATAAAAAAACTAATTTAATACAGCAACAATTGTATTTAAAAAAAAAAAAAGACAGAAAATTCCTTCGTCTGTGACCACGGCACCGAAGAGATTGAATGAGGGTGTAAATGTTAGGAAATTAATAAAAAGAAATCATTTAACTCCGAAACTGGGATTTTTACGAAACATGATAAATGTTCCATTTTCGAAACGGCCTTGGAGTCACCCATCCACGGTTGAAAGATTATCCACTACTTACCGGACACCCTGTATAGGTATCACAACCAGGGTTGACCTGAACGCAGCACTCACACAATGTAAGACTTTTCAAATATTTAAATGCGAACAACGTACATACTTGTTGTCCCCTTTTCGCTAATAACAATAAGGCGAAAGCAAGACAAAATACTGTCTCTCAGCAAAGTTCGGCAAGGACAATTTCACCATCGGAAGTGTATACATATATATATATCGTCGGTTTACAAGAAGAGTGACATAACTCAAAAAAGTTGGGTTCTATTTAGCGTTAAAGTTCTCGCTAGTCTTTCTTTGCATTTTTCTGTAAAAGGTTTTTTTTGTTTTTTTATGGCTTCCACCCATTAAGGGTGATCTTGGCCATGTTTAATCAGTTATATGCAGATATAATATTTGGGCAAATAAAATTGAAGCAAATAAGTTAAAGCGTAAATTTATGAATAAATTAGTATGAAAAGCATTAAACCCGCCATGTTGCGTTGAGGTTAGCCCATAGATATACCACTCTGGTTAGCCACGGATTACATATTCAAAAGAAGAAAGTTTGTTTGGGTAGAGATAGTAATAATCGTCACGAGGCATTACTTTGACTGTCAAATCAATTATGGCACCCAAACGACAAGCAAGAATTGACAACATCGTAACTTTATTCCAAAAAACCTAAATAATCCCGAATAAGGCCGGGTGCACATCGGCTAGTAAGTATAGAAATATCGAATGATTAACAATGAATAGCACATATTATATTAGGATAAATTTGAAGCATGATATGGATAAAAATGACATAAAATAAAGTGTTTTCATTAGTTGAGTGGTAGAACTTGGTCCCGGTAGGAGAGACAGATACCTTTTTCAGTTTCATGTTTCATTTCTTAATATCATCTTCTTCAATGAGGATTATCTTGGCCACTTGCATTTTTAAATATTTATAAATGACCTTGGTTTAAAATTAAACCGTGATCACGATCTTTTCGCCGATGATCTCAAAATTTTCCATAAAATTAAGTATATTTCTGACCATCAACTGGTTCAAAATGACCTCGGTACACTCAATAAATGGTGCATGGTCAATGATATGCACTTAAATGTTACACTTCAAAATAGAATTATAAGGAACTTTTCCTTATTAATAATACTCTTTTTTGTTATTTTCTGGCTTTCACCCATTAAGGGCGATCTTGGCCATGTTTCAGTTAGATTTTAATAGTACAGATTGTTCTTAACGTTAGTTACTTTAAACAGGATATAATATTTGGGCAAATAAAATTGAAGCTACAGAGTAAATTTATGTGTTTTTAATCCCCGATGACTTAAATTTTAATGCCATTTTTATAAATATATTTTGCTAATAAATTGTTAATTTGGGGGGAGTTGAGACTTAGAAAGGCAGGGAATACTGGTAGGGAGATCAATTTTAAGTTTTACCAATTCATGCGTAAAGTTTGGAAATTGGTCATTGATAGGACACTCAAAGAAATTATGGTCCAGAGTATCCTCTGACCCACAATCACAGGAAGGTGAGCTGACTATGTGGAACCTGGCGAGATGACTAAGAGAAGAAGTGTGACCCTAGTCTCATTCGAGTTATGGAGGAAATATATTTAAAAAAAAAAAAAACACCCTTGTCTTAACTTATGACATTAACATTTTTTTCACCGACCAATACAAGTCAAAATGTAACACCATACTAGCGTAAACTAACATGTCACTCTTGTTGCAAACCGACGACATGTGCTGATACACACAATGCTAAGTGCGTGCTGTTTGGTCAACTCTAATTGCGTGGTCTATAATAAAATATTTCAGAAATCACTAATAGAAAACATATCATTGTTTTTATATAAACACATAAAATATTTCTTACATTTAGAATTTTAGTTAGTACAAAAAAAACTGCTCGAAATTCTGTGCGAGTTTGGAGGGGGAAGTGGGGAGGGGTAGAGGAATGTTGGGTAAGTATTTGGCTAATCAGATCTGTTGAAGTACCTGGCTAATCAGATCTGGTCATCAAATTCGGCAATGCCGCGTGAGTTTTTGAACTGCTGATTTTAACCTAACCTGACCTACCCTCACCCAACATCTTTCCCCTTATTTTTTGTTGCTCCATTTGGCAGATCCCCACATAGGCTCTATTTGTTGGGTTAGTCGAGGTTAGGTTATGTTAATTTTCTATTGAAATTTGACTCTCGGCCCGTTACAGTTTTTGATCAAAAAACGATCAACTGCAAACCGCAACGTTGATAACAATTTGATAAAAAGGGCCGAGAATCGGCGTTCAACGCAAACCGTTATCGGATATGACGAGAGTTCGAAACGACCCAACCTATTCCGGACAGGATTCCGAGAAACTTTTTTCGTACTAGAATAGAATGAACTTATTGTTCAGTACTTGATTATAATATTATTTATTATGACAAAGAGAAGCTTTAGTATTTTCCACACAGAATAATATACTTGTTAAAATTGTACATTAATTAATTTAAAAATGGTTTTAATATTAATTTCAGTGTTCGGGGCTATAAAGTACACGCAGATATATATATAATATTATGAAATAAATTCACTTTTTGACACTGCATCGATATAAATACAGTCACATGATCATAAATTACCTACATTATGTGATGAATTAGACTTTAAACGTGTCTTGGGTCAGTTTGAAGCAAAACAAGAGTCAAATTTCTAATCAATATGACCCCAATGCCAACATGCGTTGTCAATTGGTCATTTAAACCCCGATGCCACAAAGTGATGAATTTTGGTAAGTTTAACTCCAATGCCAACGTGCATTGTATATTGGCCAGTTGGACCACAATAAACGAATGTGATGAATGTTGGCCCTTTCAACACCAACGGGAACAAGTGTCTCACATTGACCCCAATGCCAACATGTGCTGTCAATTGTTCATATTGAACATTCAATTCGATTCGGCGAGTTTTAATCCGAATTTTGGCAAATTTGACTCGAATGCCGACATGTGTTGTCAATTAGTCATTTTGACCCCAACGCCAATACTTGTTGTGAATTGGCCATTTTGACCCCAATGCCAACATTTGTTGTAAAATAGCCATTTTTAACATTTGTCGAACAGTTCCTGTTTTGCTATATATTTAATAATGTATATTTCAATATAATTTATGACTCATTTGATTTTGGAGACATTTTTGAGTCTATAGTACGTAGAATTTGGCTAATTCGTGGGATATAGCCTGTGCCAGTTTTTATTGGTACGGTTTTACAGCAGGTTCATTTTGTCTATTAATTCTTAGGTAAGTCGTTTGAAGCCAAGATATGGACATTTTTCCCAACCTTTCTCTTTCAATCTCCTCCCCCCCTCACTCCCTTCAGGTTCACAACATATCCCAATTGGGGATGCTACAGTCCCACTGGCTCCGGGATAGTAGGGAGCAGTCGGGACTCTTGTGCGGTTTGGTGCTTCCATCAAGTCTTAGGTTAGCAATAGTCCGGTGGCCTGAGCAGAGCATGAATAGCTTCGTCCAGACTCCGAGAGGCATGCGATGCTTGCGCTAGACAAGTGCAAACATTTATCAAGCAATAGTCGCATACTTATGGAAATGTTCAAACATATTAATATGGTGACGAATGATTTCGACCTTTTCAATAACCTATTATCTAGTTGGAAATGGCTCACGTGAGTTGTGTGTACAGTCTGGACGAAGCTTATGCTGCAGGATGAAATGGACAATACAGCCCCAGTGTCTGGAAATATGCGTAGTTTAGTTTTGGTGCTCCCATTCAGTCGATTAAGTCTTAGGTTGGCTATGGCTGAACTACCCTAGCGACACTTAGGCCTGATGCGTCTTACGTTAATCACACTGCTTGATCCAGCGGGGCTGTTACGTGCAGCTTGGACATATTTCTGGCCAATCACAGAGAGCTTAGACTTGTTTCGGGCCTATCACACATAGCTTAGGCTTGTTTCGGACCTATCGCGCAGAACTTAAGAGTGTTTCGGGTCTATCACGCACAGCATATGCTCGTTTCGGGCCTATCGCACGCAAATTACATTCTGTACATCGAGTCTTAGGTGATTAGCTTTTTGAATGATCAAGGTCTAGTGGCTGAATTCGCGAGCATTCTACATTGTGCAAAAGTCTAGGTTCGAAGAATCTTAGGTTAGCTTCATTGGATGATCCAGTAGATTGCATTGCGCACAGCTTAGGTTCATCGGATCCATTAATTTACTGCGTGTGGTGTTGGCAGGACAGATCGCAGTCGGGGCGCGTGTGTCTGAAGGAGCGCGCGCCCTCGTGCGACACGGCCGTGTGCGAGAGGTCGAGGCGCGTGAGCAGGGGCGCGGCGGCCGCCAGGTGCGAGAGGGCGCGGTCCGTGACGCGCGTGTAGCCCCGGCAGACCAGCACGCGCAGGGAGGAGGTGCGGCACATTGTGGGGGCACCGCCTAGACAAACATAACACAATGGCACCTGTCAAACGTTTAAGTAACTTTGTTATAATCGGACTATGAAATAACCAAAAATAATATTCGAAGGGTCGAAGGCATTTACGTAGATTGAAAATGTGTTCAACACATTTCTTGTTACAATGCACCGTGACACCTAGATACACAATTTTTTTAATGTTTTCTCATTTCGTAAAGTGCATATATTTTGTAGCCTTTTTTTGCTGCATTTACATAATCAGATGTGTCCAATTATGACACTAAATGGATATTACCAAGAAGTGTAATCTCTACTCATTTGAAAGAAACCTATACCCACCAAACAATTCTATCATGACAGGAACCATGTCATGTGCCAAAAGTTTTTCTTTACTTTTGGTGGAATTGATAAAAAAATTTCAATTATCTAAATTCTTTTTTGAGCAGATTATCAAATTTTTTGGCCTGTTTGGTGCCCAGGAGTCGGAAAGGTTTTTTTAAAATCGATAACCACACCTCTTAGGATTATCTGTTTAGTGTCATAGCTGGACATCGTATTATGCATATGCAGCAAAAAAGGCTACAAAATATGTAAACACTAAAAAAGTGTATCTAGGTGTTACGATGCATTGTAACAAGAAACGGGTTGCACATGTTTTCAAACTCTGTTTTCAAAAAATGCAATGGTTTTTTTTTAATTGTTGAAAAAAAAGCGATAATAGGGTATACCTTCTTGGGAATGCTCATGTAAGAGCAACATTAAACATTTACGACGTGCTTATAGTATAGACTCACCGATGTGAATGACATTTTCCGAGACGCCGAAGCGCAGCAGGGAGGCATCCGTTACCAGGCGTGAAGTGTCCTCGTGGCCGCGTCTCACGAAGGGCCAGTGTCCGATGCGGCGGTTCCTAAACAGCGATAAGCCGTAAGTGATTGGTATATAATGGATCGACAATAATAATACAGTATTTTCTTTAAAACATACATAAAAAAAAATAACATAAGTAATAAATGCAATTTAGAAAGATGTATTAATAAACTCAATGTGTTTATTGAACACATTAGAATAAACAAATTTTTAGTTTTGACGCAGTGTCGTAACGGTAAACACCAACAGAACAATACTTATTACCAAGTCTGTGCAGTCTTTGAATGGGAGAGTTCTCGAAATAATTATTTGTAAATACTGGAATATTATACAGTGCCGTCTGTCTCGTATGACGGGTAGGTACACGCAAGGTTATAAGATTCGTTAAATCCAGGGCGTCCAATCTGCCATTCGCTGTTTTGAAAAGACACACTAAATCGCTCACTGTGCGCCTTACTGATAAATCGGTTAAGTGGAGTCAGTCCATTTAAAAAGTATAATTAAGATCGTCGATTGGAATACATAACTAAGAAATTTATGCTGCACTCTCTCAATTTTTATTTAGTATGTGGATCTTACAAAATGGAGCCATGATTTTATTTTCATTTATTTTCATTAGCACATACATTTTTGGAAAGCTTCGACTTTTTTCTACTTAATCACCATTGCGATCGACGCATTTTTGCATGGTGTACACCATCTTTTTTATGACTGTGCCATAGAACTCTACCGCCGCATCGCACAGGTAGCGCACGACATCTTCTTTTTTCAGCTCCTCGTGGTTTCTTCAATTCAGGGAAGAGATGATATTCACTTGGGGCTATGTCCGGGCAGTAGGGCGTGTGTGACAGTATTCCATCCAAATCGGGCGATGAACGCGGGCGGCATTGGGATGAGCATTATCATGATGCAAACGTACTCCGTTAGTCAGCATGCCCCTTCTTTTGTTGAATTGAATTGCACGGTGAAGGTTTTTAAAAGTCTGACATTAGCGATCAGCATTTATTGTTGTGTCAGTAGGCATAAACTTGCACAACAATAACCCGTTCCTGTCCCAAAACACGCTTTTCATCACGTACGTCCGTTTTTAAATTCTTTGCACCATTTGCGCACGTTTTTCGCGCTCATACACTATTTTCCGTACACTTCACGTAGTTGAGAACGAATGTGTACCGGGGTTTTGTTCTTTGCACATGAAAAACGAATTACAGAGTGTAATTCACACCCGGCGGGTGCGGTGAGTGGAAGTTCCATCGCAAACGTCAAGACTAACGTTGCAGAGAGTGCAGCGTGGTAGGAATTTAGAGTGGGGGAACCAGGCGATAGGCCAGTGTTGCCAGATTATGAAAAAAAAATCGTTCCTTGCGACGGCAGCACCTTGGAGACCTTATTTTACAGACAGCCCTCGTAGATAGATGTTGATATTGTTCCATACTACTCGTTTATGTATATTTCTTACCATTTCTTTGTTCTACACTAAACTTGTGATATTTTGATGGATAACCGTTCTATTGAGACTATGATAAATAAATAATGAGAATGTGAAAACGTTTGCGAGTTCATTTAAGACTATGTATATAAATTTACCTATTCAAGTCGCGCTGGACTCCGCGCATGATGGCCAGGATATTGTCCGCCCTCCAGTGGAAGTTGGGTTCGACGCGCTCTTCCCCTTCCCCCTCTCCGCCTTCCGGCCCAGCTCCCGCCGCAGCTGGGGGTTGTCCCGGGGCATCTAACAAAACAAAAACAATTATAATAAGAGAGCTATAAAAAATCACAGATGCAGCAGTAAATGATTAACTCATACAAACGGCAAGAACGAGTAATGCAGTTGTCAACTACCGCTGCATGTGCGTTACCGACTGCATGCAATCTACTAGGTATAGCTTAGTATTTAATTGCTGATAATTATTATTTTAGAACTACAAATCATACATGCTTTATCGCTGTATTTATTATGTTATGTTTGTAGAAAACACCCGCAGGGGCGTAATAAAGGTTTGCTGTATTATAAACACGCTTTACAACTGTTCATATTTACCATGTCATAATTGGGTTATAATTGACTTGCTCAAATATGCAGGGGTAAAATAGGAAGGGTAAGATGGAACCCAAAGATCTTATTTCTCCACAGGCTAGATGCATCGAGCACATAGATAATGAATAATAATTCAACATAAAAAACACAGATGATATTCACCTGCAGCGGGATCATACAATACCACGACAATGATGCGGGTAAAGTCGATGGACTAGGTATGGATTACAATCGGGTAGGTTTGTGAGGATGCATATTATTGTGCAAATCAACTATAAGGCTATCCAAGTTTACCGTAACCTGCCAACCAACCAATAATAATCATAATCCTATTACCCACCCACTGCGCTGCAACTAGCTACTTAGATAGTCTCTACCTTCTTATTTCTTTTGTACTTATGTTATTGTATTATGTACTAACTAAGGCACTTGTTATACTCCTGTGTACAACCTGCAGTTATAATGTAACCGCAGGTAAAACTGTTATTTGTAACTGCAAACTTATATTGTACCGCTTGCTTCTTTTAACTCTAATTATTATTTTACCAACTGTATTATTATATTTAATCATTGAAGAAGATAATATTAACACACCCCAAATGAAACACCAATCCGAAAAAACGACAGGTAAATAAAAAAGGCATCAGTCGCATCTGGGGCTCGAACCCAGGACCTCTGTGTATGGGATTTAAAATGGAGGTTAATATTAACAAGTCTTGAACTTGAAGTATGATATCGGTGTAGATGGCATAAATTGAACTTGTCGGTAGTCCCGGTAGACAGAGGTCCTGGGTTCGAGCCCCAGATGCGACTGATATCTTTATATTTTTCTGTCGTTTTTTCGGATTTGTGTTTCATTTGGGTTGTGGTAATATTATCTTCTTCAATGATTAAATATTACAATGAGGTTTACAAACTTCAATAAGTAAAAAAAAAAATTGTATTATTATACTCCTATGTGATAAATGTATCAACATGTAAAAGCCTTCTAGGCGTCAATAAGTAGATGAATTACTATGGCAATACCATGCTACTGACTTTGTCTTTGAAATGTGTTCATCACAATCAAATGTTGTCACATGTTCGCATTTGACAGTTTGTTTTAAAGAAACAATGCAAAACGTCACAACTAATTTTTTCTCATGGATTATTTCAAAACACAAATTTCAGAAATTAAAAAAATCGCCTTTTGCAATAATGAAAAAACGTAAACATAAACTTGTCTTAAGAATGTAATGTAGAATCATCTCCCTTTGGAAATCACCACTAATTTTAGAACACCGATTGGTTCAAAGTAAAAAATATGTACAATTTTCCCAGTGAGACAGACATCGAACAATCCTTTATAATTATGTCCAAAAACGTGTTTAAATGTAACAACACCAGGACTGAGCATTACAAACACTCACTTGTACCTAGATTACATGAAGTTAGTAATAGATACGCAGGTGTGGCGGATCTATTTAACTGCACGGAAGGTAAGTACAAGAAGGCTATACTATCATATCTTTTCAATCAATATTAATTTACTATATGTTTTATATGTACTTGGTGAACTTTTATTCTTTATATACTCTCTGATGTCATTGTATGACCTAATGCCACATTTGATAGTTACCTTTTAAAATTATTTGTCCTATATTCTTATGGTTGTAGTTAACTGTGACATGTAATTATTGTTTATGGTATATTTATACCATTGATACTAAATAAATAATACAATTTAAAGCAGAAAAAAGTGGTTGAAGTTTGTTGGGTGCGTGTTGTACACCCTGTATCAATAAATGGATATGGGACTTACCTTGTGGGGGTTCAGGAATCTGCAGAGGAAAGCCGAGCAGTCGGGCCTGCCCATGGTGCAGCGGGGCAAACTGGATGCCTATAGCGGGCCCCTCTATCCCAGGAGGTCCCGCTATCAGTACCGGGCGCGGCGGGAGCGGGCCTGCGGGTTGTCCCGCTCCGGGTTGTTGACCTGGATCGGGTTGTTGTCCTAACCCAGGTTGTCCTGCCTCGGGTTGTCCCGGTCTGGCTTCTTGTCCTGGACCGGGTCGACCTTGCCCGTTTTGTCCGGGTGCGGGTTGTCCCGCTGGTCTTGCGGGAAACACCTGCAGCCCGTTGGGCAACATGATGGGGTTTTGCAAGTCCTGGTTGATCTGGATCATGCCTTCCTGCATTCCGATGAAAAGCGGGTGTGCCGCCGCTTGCCCCGCCGCCTGCCGTTGATTGTTCGCCGCTATCCAATTGGGCATGCGGGCAAACGGGTGCGGGATTCCAATCCGGCGGTGCGGCGGAATCCAATCGGGGAGGTCCGCAAATGGGTATGGGATTCCGGGTTGCAATGGTTGCTGCGCCCGGGCCAAAAATGCCAGCGGAATCCCGGGGATGTCGGCGATAGCGATGGGGTTGCCCGGTTGCGGCTGTTGGAGTTCGGCAGGCCGCTGCGGTCGGGCGTTGGGTGGGCCCGGGATTACGATGGGAGGTTCCGGGGCGCAGTGTGCGAGCAGGGGTATGGGAATCATGTTTGGAGGCGCACCTTCCACTTGGGGGTCTTGCGGAGGTCTCGGATCTTCTTGGATTGCATACGGATGTAATGGGTCTTCGGGGAACATGAATTGATGCAGCCTCGCTTCAACTTGCGGCTGAGCCCCTTCGACTTGTGGTTCCAGAGCTGCTGGTCCCGGCTGTGCTTGACCTGGTTGTGCTTGTCCCGGTTGTGCCTGACCCGGCTGCGCTTGACCCGGCTGTGCTTGTCCCGGTTGTTCCTGACCAGGTTGTACCTGACCCGGTTGTACCTGACCCGGTTGTGCTTGTCCAGGTTGTGCTTGACCTGGCTGCGCTTGTCCTGGTTGGGCTTGTCCTGGCGCCGCCTGTCTAGGCCGGGCTTGCCGCTGCAGTATCGAGCGCAGCTGTCTTGCTCGCAGCCCTAGAAACACTCTGGGATGTCTCAGCTGAGGCTGTGGCTGATCGGGCGCGCCAGGCTGTACCGGCTCTTGACCCGGCTGTGCCTGCGCTTGTCCCGGCTGCGCTTGCCCGGGCTGCGCTTGTCCTGGCGGTGCTTGCACTTGTCCCGGTTGTGCCAGTGCTTGTTCTGGTTGCGCCTGCTGCTCTCCCGGCGGCTGCTGTGCCTGCCCCGGTGCCGGTTGCGGATACAGCGCATTAAACAAATCCCTCCCGAGTGGCTCGATCGCCTCGTTGTGCTCCTCCCCCAATCTCCGCAACTCTTGCAGATGGTGCCTCAAATGGTGTCTCAACATCTGTTCCATTTGCACTGGTTCCATCAGCTGTGCCATGTTGTTTGGTTCTTCATGGACTTGCACGTTGAGTCTTCCACGTCGGAGGAGCACGGGCCTAGGACCCGGGCGCTGCTCCGGGCCCGGAGGTGCATCACCCGCGGGAGCTTGGTTACCATTGCCGATCTGGACTTCAATGTTGATATCTTGCCCGGGCGGCAAATCGCCGTGATGCCTCCGAACGTGCATCACGATATTGGCGCCATTAGCTTGCTCGTCTACGGGAATATGTTCAAAATCAGGCAACATCACAAAATCAGGCCCCCTCCGCAGAAACTCCCCGGGATTGTGCAAGTTGGGATCGTCTGCATTCTCACGATTATTTACATTCAATCGTTCTTCTATCAGGACCTCGTCTCTGGCAGCCTGGTTGTTCTCGTGTTCAGCGAACACTACCTCTTCCCGTCCCACCAGATGCGGCAACATTAAGAAGCCAGGACCCCTGCGGAAGAATTCCCCGGGGTTCGGGGGGTTTTCTTCATTCTCGTCACCTTGCGGATATGCGTCTTGCGGGAATGGTATTTCGATGGCTTGTCGCGGTCCTCCGAACCTCACGCGAACGTTGAGAGGTCTATCGGCATCGTCCCGCCGAATCTCGACTTCCGGGTAAGGATCCGCTTCGTTCAAACCGTACGGCAAATCGTGATTTAAATCATGATGAATTTCAACTTGCGGGAAAGCCATTTGATCGTTGTTCCCATCGGCTTGTTCGTTCGGTTGGTTCCTCATGCGGATTTGAATGTCGGGCGGCAAGTTGGGATGTTCAGGGTCGAGATTCGGGTCGGGGTTGGGGTCGCCGGGTCGTGGTGGGTGAAGTACGCCCTGTTGAGGTGCACCGGGTTCGTACACCACGCGCATAGCGTTGTTGCGCGCACGTCGAACGTCCACGTAAATGACGTGCACGCGGTTTGGCAACCCAAAAGGATCCAGTTCTTCCGGGTTAGGATTTTCTAGAGGTGGAAAACCTGGAGGTGGCCTGAAAAAAAAAACAATGTGATTATGACAGAATATAATATAGACATGTATTAAAAATCTGAGAATATATCAGGTGGCGGTTCCAGAGGGAAGACATTCAGTCGGAGGAAAGACCTGCCGAGCCTGCAATGGACGGAGGACGCGTAGCCTAGGACAGGGATGCTTCGTCGAAGTGGGGTAAAGAACAAACCTGGGCGGTGGGCGGGGAGGCAGTTCTGGCTCCAGCTGGACTTCCTCTTCTTCCTCTAGTTCTTCTTCCATCTCCACCAGTGGATCCTGCAACACACATTACTGAAATGAATGCATGTCTGAGTGATTGTATAAAAGAGACCGTCGTGGCTGACTAAAATCAAACAACACTTTCGGTCACAGTGAAACAAAGTGGTAAAGTACACATACCTCGGCCTCCCAGGCGTGCGGCAGGCCCAGGTCCGCGGGGTCCTCAAGCTGGGGTTCATTATCGGGTGGGGGTGGTGGGCCCGCACCCACAGCCTGCAGGTACAGTTCCCGCAACGACCCGATCAGACTGAAGGCCGACACCTCAGAGTCGCCCATGGGCGTGCCAGATATATCCAGCACCTGTAACACGCAGAGAGTTAATGCGGTAGTCCTGGATGCGGAATAGCTATGAGCGGCTGAAGGGTACGTTGGGTAGTTAACCTACCTCGAGGCTCTTGAAGCCGTAGCGTGCCGACAGGCTGGCGTACGCCACGCACTCCCCCAGGCCCCAACACGAGCGGAGAGACAGGCGGCGCAGGCGCGGCATCTTGCTCAGCACGAGGAGGGAGTGCGAGGCGAGCCAGCCGCAGCGTGACAGGTCCAGCTCCTGCAGCAGCGGGCAGTAGTCCTGGATGCGGAACAGATAGGAGCGGCTGAAGGGTACGTTGCGGCACACGCAGCCACGCAGGGATAGGGTCTCCAAGGTGGGGGGAAACACGCTGGGTTGGATCTGAAACGGACCAACAAAGGTGTCAATAAGGTCAACATGTAATTATTAACTTTTTATTTGTTATTTTATTCAATTTATACAATATTTATAACATCACAGTTTGTTTTTTTTTCTAATTCATTATAAATTAATTAAAAATTGCTTTGTAAACACCACTTTTTTAATATACAAATATCAACATGTTTCGAAAGTGAAGCTTTCCTCATCAGGACATACAGAATATTAAAAAATAATAATGTCAAGTATAGACAAATGATAAACATAGAATACAATAATGTAAGAATAGACAAATTATAAACACAAACAAAAATTGATTAAAATAGGGTAAGCAAGTAATCAAAAATGTTGATAAAAAATTGAATAACAAATTTATATTAGAAATTCAGGAAATTCCTGATGAGGAAAACTTCGCTTTCGAAACATGTTGATATTTATATATTAAAAAAGTGGTGTTTACAAAGTAATTTTTAATTAATTTATTAATAATGAAGTTACACAGTGAATACGAATCTTTTGAAGTAATTATAATTCATTATAATTCTACTGTTTACGCAGTGCATATGTAATGCCAAAAAACCTGAAGATGCGTTATAAGACATAAAAAACAGACTGATTTTTGATCCACCGTATTTAGGAAGTAGGTAGCTCTCCCCACAGGTGAGTTCACAAATAAGTTTGTGCGACTCGCTCGACTGTACACGAGGTTGTGGTGGCGTCCTCGAGAGTGAGATTCTAGTACAAAGAAATATATTTAAGCCAGAACCTTTAGATAGATGAGTATAGATAGCTAAAGGTATCATCCGCAGAGACACAAAAATAAAAAATTCTTGTGAACTCTTTCAATGCACCAATTTTTTCAAAAAGATACCAGTTATTTATAAAAAAATACCACTTACGATACTGCAGTCGATGTAACAATACTCCAATCGCAGCTCCTTCAGATTTGGACACTTCTTTCTGATGGTCAGCATCATCTCCTTGGTGACCGTGAGATCACCGTCCAACTCCTGATTATTGGCGGCGTCTTTGGCATCCTTATCGGTCGGGGCCGCCCCACCGTTGAACGGCTTCGGGCTGGAGTTCCCCCCGCCTTCCTTCCCCTGCACTTCTTCATCGGGACCCTCAAAATCTGCGGCAAATACGTTATTAGGTTGTGCCGGAACTTCGGGAACGGCTTGGCTAGGTCCAGCGCGGGAGCACTCGGCTTGCGGAGCTGCGTTAACCGTCTGCGGCTGAATGCTGTTCATGTCGATCGGAAGCGCACTATCTCGCAGAGCGTTCTGCACAATTCTGCCAACATCGTGATCCACAAAAGCATCATTTACACTTGCAGTATCGTTATTAACATCCACCGGACCGGATCTGTCTTGTTGTACGCCTTTAACATGCTCCTCCGAGCGTTTTGCATCATCATCAACCACCGGCGGTGGTGTGCGCATAACATTCCTCGCCGTAAACGCGCCGGAGCAACCGGCGCTCGTGTCAACTCCAGACGAAGCTCCGGGAATGTCACCATGCTGCCCTATCACTATACCGATCGAACCATCCACAGCTGGTTTAACACTTTGGCCGTTTTCATCCGTTGATACATAGGGGATATCATCATGATTAGATCCAGAACACCCGGCGCCTCGGTTGATCCCGGCCGCGTCGAGACTCTGAGACATAAGTCGTCGCTTTATACTTTCATTTACGCAGTTCTTGGCGTCTTTGCTCGGCGGCTGGTAGTTCCCGAAGCGACCGCCGGAGAGGTTGCTGTCGCTGTGGGAGCGGCGGGGGCGCGGCGGAGGGTTCGGCGGAGGGATGACTACGGGAGCGGCGGCGGGGGGACTGCGCAGCACGATGCGGTGGTTGACGGTGATGTCGCAGAAGGTGGACCCGTCGCTGGTGACCACGTAGCTGGAGTTTGAGTGCAGCGGGTCTTCCGGGGACGCGTCGCCTTGGAGCTTGCGCGGTCTGCAAAGATATGAAAAAAATTAATTTTACAGTCAATTTTTTTTTTGAAAAAGGTTATAAAATGGAATGATCAAGGGAATTAACCAACTAACCATCACGCCGCTTTACGGCAGGGGTAGGCAGAGGAGATAGACCGCTACACAAAACACTCTGTCTCAGGACACACCCCTTGTTTCATTCACATTCGTACATCGTCTCATACATACCCTTCTGTTATTTAGTGTTTGTTTTACATGATCGTGCAATATCTACCTCGTGCGTCCCCGACTACTTCTACCGACTAATTCACATTCGCGTTATAAATATATTCTCCTTACACTCCTTTCTTCGTTCATCCGCTCTACATGCCCAAACCATCTAAGCATCCCTTTTTAACTCGCTTGTATCAAGAGTTAGTATTAATTTTATTGAATTCTTATTACTAACAATAATTTTTGACACTAATTGTTAAACATTGGAATAATTAGCTTTTTTATTTAACGGAGCTAAGATCTGATCACCAAACGTGGTTAAAGCCATTTCAAGCAACATTTCAAGTCTCGGTACTGACAGTATCTACCGCTGCAAGGTGGCCACAATCTCAAAAGCACGTTCTGAAATAATTAAATAACAATAATATGTACGAAAGATAAGATAAAATGAATGCATTGTGTAATTGAAAAATTAACCTTGAACGGAAAAAAGTACATATTTTATAGAACTTCATACCAATTGCAATTTAAAAAAAATAATACACATATTAAAACCGATTAGGTTTGGCGAGGTATATGAAATTCTATGATCTGGGACCTCATTCCGGTTGTTTTAAAGGGTAAGGCATTGTTCTTAACCTTAGGCTTAAGGCGATGCAATGCCAAGTGATGTAAAATCATGTTTTTGTACTGATGCTGTGTGGAGGGTCTTTTAGAGGATAGGCAGGAGTGAACTCGGGTCTTGAAGAGACCCATGTTGTAAGAGGGATGAAACACAGAGGCCGGCAGATCATTCCACAGCCGGGTTGAAAGCGACCTGTTCTCGTGTGACAAGTGTTAACCATTTGGCGTGTTTCCCGACTACGCACTCGTGCCGAAGGGATCGACGATGCTAGTTCCTCAGAGTATCTTCCATTAAAATAACAGTAGAACAAGGACAGCATTCCCACCTGACGATTGTGCTCCGAAGATTGCAATCCGTTCGTTAAGATAGGCGAATCTATCAGACGGACTGCCCGTTTCTGCACAGAGTCAAGGGTTTTTTTCAGATATTTTGGGGCTCCCGATCTGAGGTGACTGCCAAATTTTACAGTGGGGTGCACTTGCGATGTGTACAGGGTACTATACTATACAAATACTTGAATCAGGCCATGTCAGAAGTCGGACTAATAGAAGAGAATGTATGAATGCGAATGAAGCAAGAAATGTATGCAAGAGAGTTGTTTGGTGGTCCGTCCTTTCTGCCTACCCCTGCGGTAAAACGATGTGATGGTTAGTTAGTTAAAACATTTAAATATTTATACTTAAGCTTTACAAAATAAAATAAAACACGCATTTTGGCGATGTTTTTTTTGCGTAAATCGAAACACGCGGCCGGTGTTGAGCGGGAATTTCAACCTTATCACCACCTGCAAAAGGAGTGCGTGATTTTTCTAATTTTACAAAGCGGATCCTCATAAAGACTTTTTGCTCGACTGCTGTTCCGGTTCTCTCGGATGACAGCTGTCATTCAGCGAATGACATTCTTTAAAAATATATATATTTGCGTAATTTTAATAAAAGAAATAATCCTTATCCTTACGGACCGCTATTCGCCATGGACTTCTGTGCGCCCTTCTTTGAATTCTTTGTACCATTTGCGCACCATTTGAACAGTCATGCACGTTTCTCCATACACTTTTGAGAGTTGAGAATGAATTTCCATCGCCTAATGGCTATTGGCACACAAAAAACGAATCACAGAGCGTACTTCACACCTCACGGGCGATGCGATCAGGAGCTCCATTCTTTACGGCTGCCAAACCGACACTGAGCGTCGCAGCGAGTTCGGCCGGGTGGGGATGTGGTGGGGGAAGACCAAGCTACGATCCAGTGTTGCCGGATTGCACGTAACAGCAATCCGCGCACTCGTGGCAAACAGGGAAACTTATTTTACGGACAACCTTCGTATATCCAGTGACACAATCCAAACTCTGATCATCAACGTAAAAAGATTATTTCAATAAATAATTTAAAATAAAATAATATTTTACAAGGACATGGTTTTATGTTTCGTTCATGTTCGGCGGGCTGTCACCGGCCGAATCAGTATGCCTTTGTCGACGTAGCAGGACACACGGCGCTCACAACAATGCTTCATGATTCTATGAAAAACTATATAGTACTTTTTTATAACCCTGAGATGTCTTTTGCAGTATATTCGACCATAATTAATAACTGTTGATAGATTGTATTATTATTTTTGGCTTAAAATGCAATATTGTTATGAATTTGTATGGGGTAACTTCGAGTCCTGCACCGCGGAGACCGCGTTATATTTTGGCACCGTAAAGGAAGTGTTAAAGGAGTTTGTGGTTTAATTGTGACTATTTTTTAAATTATATGTGTCACACATACTTAAAACGTGTAATTTAATATAATTTTTAGAATTTAAATCGCTTTTATCTGACATTTTAGACTTTAGGCATAGGTACTTTACAAACATTGCATTTTCGTTAATTCGGTTAATTTAATATCATTATTATGCGACAAATAACTCACTAATGATGTTTAAAGTCAATACTTACAATAATATTGACTTTTTCTTTTGTTAAAACTACGCCAATATCAATGTTTTTAAAGAATGTCATCCGAGAGAATCGTGGTTAAGCACAATGTCTTTAAGACTAAGGACAATGCTTTATATGGAGATAGTAAAAGAACCGGAATTAGGCCCCTGGAGATAGTAAAAGAATTTACATTTTATGGCATATATATCAAAATAATAATACATTTTAATTCAATTTACAATACTACACTTCTCTCTGCTTGTGTGGAGAAGTGGAGTGTACATAAAAAAAAGTTAAAAGTGTAACAAGAAATTTATCTTTCTTAATATTTTTTTAAAATAAAAAATTTTTCAGGATATAAAAATCTGCCGAGTAATATTATTAGCAATAATTTCATGCACTTCTAGTGCACCGATATTGCCCATCGGATACGCTAACCTTGTATCTGTTAAACGCCGGTGTATCCGATGGGTAACTTAAAAACATACTCGCTTTTCGAATATCTATAGAATATAAGTAAGTATTCTGGGGAATCTACTAATGATAGATATATACATTTTTTATAAATATCTAATGACATTATCTAGAAAGACGCTAAAATTTACAAAAACCTCATTTTGCAAAAAAAACCAAGTTAAAATTTAACCCTCGGCACACTATGGAAATATTAGGCGGAGGGAGCTCGGCGTTTCAAAGGTTAATTCAGTAATTGCGTACCTGCCGACTAGTCCTCGGACGCACAGCTGCAGCGTAGTGCGTGGCGGCATTGCACGCATGTACGCGGCGAGAGCGCGCGCTCCCAGCCGACGCGGACGCAGATCCACGCGGCGCCACAGCGCTCGCTCTCGACACAACCAAGCCAAGCGGTGGCAGCAACTGAAACAAACGGATAAACATGAAATATATGGTAGGCACTGAAGTCAGAATGAATAGACTTGGTTAGTCTACTATTTCGACGGCTGGAGGCCTTGACACCCATTTTGGCACCAGCCTAGTTCACCGCCGTTCATGTTTGTTTCGTGAGATTGTGACTGTGGTAAGCAAATTATGAAACAAAAGATTGGTATTCACTTTGTGGTGTCATTATTAATAAATTAATTAAAAATTACTTTGTATTCACCACTTTATTAATATATACATATCAACATGTTTCGAAAGCGACACTTTCTTCATCAGGAAAGATTTAGTATTCTATATAAAGTGGAACCTCTCTTAATGAGCACCTCTCATAAGGAGTAATTAGCATAACACCAAAAAAAAAGTGAAAAAATTGCTCCCTTAACGAGCGACATTTCGCATAGCGAGTGATGCAGAAAGGGGAAGTCACATAACGTATGACGCACTTGTGAGCCGGAACTTCCGCGTCATTGCATCAGTCTGTGTTTAGCACCAGTACCGTTACCACGTGAGTGTTGCATGTGATCACACATTTTTCTAAACGTATGTTCAGACATCATTTGTATTTTTTTTTTTGTGCAAAGTTTAATAACCCTTGCAAAAATGTACCCGAAGAAAAATAAGAGAGTAAAAGTAACTGTAGAAATGAAATGTAAAATCATTGAAAAGCGAAAAAGTGGTGTAAGCGTAGCTGATCTAGCGCGCTCATACAATCGATCTACATCAACGATTTGCACTATCCTCAAGAACAAGGACAAAATTAAGGAGATAAATGCTTCAAAGGGAGTGGTAAGAGTGTCTTCAAAACGTTTACGTATTCTTGCTGATGTTGAAAAGTTGCTTCTCATATGGATAAACGAAAAGGGATTGCAAGGCGATACTATTAACGAAAACATCATTTGTGAGAAGGTGAAAGATTCGCCGACCTTATTAAGAAATCGTCAGGATCATCAACTGCCGAAAATGAAGAACAATTTAAGGGAAGTCTTGGATGGTTCGAGAAGTTTAAGAGAAGAACCAGCATTCAAAGCGTTGTGAGGCATGGTGAAGCAGCAAGCTCTGACACAAAGGCAGCAGAGAACTTCATCGGCGACTTCAAGAAGCTCGTGGATTTTGAGGGTTACCTGCCACAACAAGTTTTTAATTGTGACGAGACGGGTCTCTTCTGGAAAAAGATGCCGAAGCAAACCTATATAACAGCAGAGGAGAATGCATTGCCCGGCCACAAGCCAATGAAAGACCGCCTTATGCTGCTATTTTGTGCAAATGCAAGCAGTGATTTGAAAATTAAACCGTTGCTTGTTTACCATTCAGAAACTCCACGAGCCTTCAAGAAGTGCAATGTTCAGAAAAACAGCCTAAATGTATTGTGGAGATCCAACAAGAAGGCTTGGGTGACACGTGACATTTTCACTGAATGGATCAATGGAGTGTTTGGTACTTCTCTGAAAAAATATTTGGTTGAGATGAATCTGCCACTCCGTGTCTTGTTTGTTATGGACAACGCACCCGCCCATCCTCCAGGCCTACAAGACGATATCATTGAGGAATTTAATTTCATCAGGATTCAGTTTTTGCCTCCCAACACCACTCCGTTACTCCAGCCTATGGACCAGCAGGTTATTTCCGACTTTAAGAGACTGTACACAAAAACTATTTCCGAGCGTTGTTTCGAGGTGACTGAAGGAACAAGTCTCACTCTCAGAGTTTTGGAAAGTCCACTTTCACATCGTTGCTTGCCTCAAGATGATTGACAAGGCGTGGGAAGGGGTTACCGAGAGGACCCTCATTTCTGCTTGGAAGAAGCTTTGGCAAGAGAGCATTGTCAAATGTGAATTTGAAACAGTACTTGTAGAGTCTACAGTCAACGAGATTGTATCTTTGGCTAATATGATGGGACTGGAGGTGGATAACAATGGTATTGAAGAGCTTGTGGAAGAGCACAATCAAGAGCTGACCACTGAAAAGCTTATGGAGTTGGATCGTATTTCACAGCAAGAAGTTATGAAGGGGAGTTTGTTAGTGGAGGAAGAGGAAGTAGCAGAGCAACAATCTTCTGGCGCAATAAGAGAAATGCTGAAAGCATGGGAAACTGTTTCATCATACGTAGAGAAGCATCATCCTAATAATGAGGTGGCTGTGCGTCCTACAAATTTATTCAATGATAACGCCGTGTCACATTTTCACCAAATTTTAAAGAGTCAGCTAAAACAAATGTCTCTAGACAGCTTTCTAGTAAAAAAGAATTAATTATTTGTCATAAATTAATAAATAATAAGTTAGTTTCGATTTAAAAAAATGCTTTTATCCCGGTTGTTACAATCTTTAACAATTTATAGCATGTCATTTTATTTGAATAAACGTTAAAAAAAATTTTGGGAAAATTAGTTTCGCTTAACGAGTGTTTCACATAACGAGCAAGATTCTGGAACAAATTATGCTCGTTATGAGAGGTTCAACTGTATTCCTGATGAAGAAAGCATCGCTTTCGAAACATGTTGAAAGTGGTAAATACAAAGTAATTTTGAATTGATTTATTTATAAATTATAAAACATTTATAAAACAGTTAAACTAAATATTCGGTTTTTGTCAACAAGGCGAACCCTTTTACTAATTTGATGTTTTAATTGAATTGGCAGCACACCTAGCTCGCCCCTTTATTTTGGTTTCTTTCCCTTGCATGTTAGGGCATCTCTATGTATTATTTGCTCTGTGCGGGTGGGGATTTATTATAAATCTAACGACAATCATTTTTAAAAAAAATCTAATCCATCAGTGGTACACGGTACTGGTGCAGATTGTCTACTATTATAGGAGAAACCAATCTTCTTGTGTCGACAGACACCCGATTGGTTTTGTATTCTTGCTTGGGAATGAATTAGGAACTTCTGACTAGTGTCTCGCAGGACCTAGTAAGGACAGACTCGATATCGACAGACCAGAGACGAAGTGACTAAGACGTAACAACGGAATACATTTCTTAATGCTTTGAATTAAGGAATACTAAAGCAGGGGCAATATTAAAGCCATCATAAATTACATTGAAAAAATCACATTCTTGCCAGCTCTGAAAAAAACCATTAACATATTCTGAATGTTTGTACTATTGAGTTGTTTCTAAAAATTGTAAATCAGGAATCGTTATTATCTCACAATTTGAAAAGAAACCATCTCTATGTTCTGAATGTACTCATTATCGAAAAAATCAAACTTGAGGAGTAACGTTCGCATTTTTATGAACGATTATCATTTTCCGTTTGCATTTTACAAATGCTGAAAAACCGTTTTTTATATCCCTTGCTCAGGCTTTTGACTGCCAATTTTTTCGTCAGTCTCGTAAGTCAACCGCGACCATAATTAGATTAAGAACCCCTCGTCTCCAGAGCGCTTAAGCAAAAGTGTCCACTAGTGTGATTCTCGAGAACTCCAATAATTAACAACGGGAAATATAACCAAAAAATAACCTCGCCGTAATTAGCTACGATAGAAGTTATTGAAGGGAAACACAGACTTTAAAAGAAGTGTTATAGAGAAAGATGAACAAGAAACGTTAGAAGTTGAAACACGGTTTTTCATGGCGACATTCTGTGGTTGTTGTAGAGGTTTTAAGAGATTTGTTTTTTCTTATTTTTTCGATGTTCGGGGATTTGAAGTCACTGAACGATTTTTGGTATGATCGAAACTAGACACGTCCGCAGGTCGGAGGATGCTCACATTTACTTAAACTGTCAAAGTTATTAATAACATCAACTGCATAATTCATTCTTCTTTCCTCACAAAATTCTCGGTAACAACATTCGTTAACTTACCGTAGAGACATTTAAGCTTCGCTAGACTATGGTATTATACATAACAAATATAATCAGTGTTTTTATCTAACGAGTAGCAGTCGCCCATTCATATCAGGATTTTCTCGACATATTCAATCCATCCGTAAAGTCCAAGATTTACAACCTTGGGCCAGATCAAGGACTTAGTGACGCAGGCAACATGTTTACTCCTATTTTAAATCAAAAGACCATCCACAATAGCAGCATCTACAACAGCATCCTCGAAGATGACGTTAAAGAAAAAATCAATACAACTAAAAATTATAAATATTTCAATAAATACCAACTCTTCTTGTGCCATCAATCTTGTAATAAATGTAACATCAATAGAAAAGGAGGATAAAATAGCAAATTTAAACCTATCATCTCTATGCTTAAATTTTCTAATAAAACTGTGTTCATCTGAAGCAACCTGCCAGCTGCAGGTAAGTATGTTTTTCTATATCTGTTTGTACATAATTAGATAAAGAATAGGAAGTAATATTTATACAGCGCCCTTGAGGAGATTTTTCACAAAAATGGCACTATGCAAATCATCCAATTATTATTATTATTAGTAAGTAATGACTAAATAATCCAAAGTTCTCACAAGCTCAAGGCCCGCAAGTGATGTGGGGCGCAATGGCGCAGGATGCAGAGCAGCACATCATCAGACAGGTGCAGAAGGTTCAGAGCTGAGATCTCATTGTCGGACGAGGGCTGCAGGGTCTCCTCCAGCACCTCCAGGGCTTGCGGTGCCTCCAGGGCCTGCTGGGCGTCTGGGACACCCTCCACGCCCTTGGGGCGTTTCACCACGCCTGGAACAGGGAAGATAGATAAGTTAGATGCGGAATAATGAAGACACAACCTTCTAATCCCTTCCTTAATCCACCTTACAACATTGCCCAGCCAAGAAAAAAATATTGAAATAATAATCATCACGGGAAAGCTAAAACCAGAAAAGAATAGTAAAATAAATTCTTATGAAAACAGTAATAATTTCCCGAATGTTGGGGGCGCTTTTGGCGTATTTCCTGACTGCATCGGTGTTGAGGGATTCAATGATGCTAGATCCTCGGAGCATCTTCCATTGAAATACTGGTGGAACAAGACAGCATTCCCACCTGAAGCCTGTGCTCTAAAGATCGCAATACGTTTGTTGGGACAGGGGTCTGCAGAAACGGACCCCTGTCTTAAAAAGGGTTTTTTCAGGTATTTTGGGACTCTAGACCAGAGATGGCTGCCAAATTCAACAGTGGGGTGCACTTGCGATTTGTACATTTGTGTACCATTAAAATATCTGGTGGGATCTGTGTACAGTACGCGCAGCTTCTGAGAGGCTAACTTAACTCTGACTTCAATGGAGCCACCGTGCGTGAGCTGGTCACTTAGAGTTACATCAAGTATATCAATGGGAGGTTTGTTGGGAAGATTGCTTTTGTTGAAGGAGACTGAATTGTCATTTCGATCCCTAGACGTAATCAGACATGATTGGGTCGTTGAAACATTAAATTCAACGAGGTTATTCTTACTATAAGAGGAAACCGTCATTTTTTCTTTTAATACCCTCTGAGTCGTTGGAGTTTGCGTGCCCTTTGATGACTTGCCGAACAAAAAGTTATCAAGGAATGTACTGTCATCCGCGTAACAATGAATTGGTGCACACAACAAAAAGTCATTTATGTAACACGACAAAAGATCAATAAAAACAAAGTGTCTGAGACAAAACCGATCCCTGTGGGATGCCAGCATTTATTAAATGCGAGGAAGAAATGAAACCGTCTTCAACCGTCTGCATCAACCTCTCCCTCAAAAAATTGGCAATCCACATTATGCAAGGATACAAGAAGTCCGTCAGAGGGCAGTTTGTTGCCAAGTTCTCGGTTCCAAACCAGGTCAAAGGCTTTGGAAATGTCCAGTGCAACCGTTTCAGTCATCTAACCGCAACGTTCTAGGCACCGCCCCCAAACATGTGTCACATACGCAAGAAGATCACCGTACGAGCGGTTTCACCAGAATCCGTAATGACAGTCGTTAATAATTTTATTCTTCTCAAGGTGAGAGAGCAATTTGTCGTTCCATCAACTTGGACAGAACTGATGTGATCGCTATGGGGCGGTAGTTGGCGGGTTGAAGCAGTCTCCTTTCTTGGGAATAGGATGAATGACCGCTTTTTTTCAACCAGAAGGCAAATAGCCAGACTTCAGTGACATTTTGAAGAGCTTTATAAAAATTAGAGCTATTTCTGCAGAACACCTCTGCAATACAAGTGCAGGCATTCAGTCAGGCCCACTAGCCTTGATAACATGTAGCCCCCGTAAGATTTGGAGTAAATCCCGATGTCGGATCCTCAGTTTTTTCAGGTAGAAACCGCAGTGAGGAACTGACGGCGGGATAGCGCCCTGATCATCGAGGGCCGAGTTTTCCGCAAACATTTTACCTGATGAGGAAAAAAGTGTATTGCGTGGCGGTCCATCTACGCTGCCTACTCCTGCGGAGAAATGGCGTGATGGTTAATTAATTAGTTAGATTGTCTTACCTTCTTCCACGGCATCCTCGTTGTCCAGTTTCCGCTTAGTGTTGTGGTACATCTCGTCACCCCCGGAGTCGTCCATTTCGACTCGCGAAACGACAACTCGTCGTCCGGACGACGCACAATCACTAAACCACCGCGGCAACCACAGCCAGACGACAACTCATCAAACTCACAGCACCTATCGATAATAATAACATTAAACACAAGCGTTCCACGACACAACATAACATATTCAAAAATAAACCTAACCTAACTCAATCTAATATTTTATCGGGTTACCAAACTCAACAATAGTTAAAATTGTTTTACATGGCAACAGCAAGATGGTTCAAAAGTAAAAGGGTGTAACTTAAAAAAAAAAAACACACTATTTTTGTTGTAGTAGTGAGTATCTCACAAGTTTCCCAACTATTCGAAGTCAGTGTGACTGGCATCGCCAGTTGGGGTATTTTGGGAGGTTGAAGAGGAGTGGGGAAGAAAAGGAATGAAACCAAAATAGTAGATACCCTCAGTATGCCCTGGTGAAAGAATTCCACCGTTCAGAATCGAAACTTTATTTGAAATGGATTTAGTTGTCGTGTACCAGATCTAAAAACAGTTAAGATTCATTCATAGAGAACTCATACAAATTTTGTTTCTTAAGATGAAGAAGAGGAAGGTTGGTAAGTACCTGGCTATTCAGATCTGGTCACCAAACATAGCTATCGCCAATTCAAGAGTAATTCTGATTCTGAATGGTGAAAATCTTACACCAGGACGATATTGAGGGTGTTTCGCACTAGCACTTTGAAACTACTTTCCTTCAATTGAATGACTCCGCAAATTGCTCACGGAAGGTAATAGAAGAGAAGATGTGATTTTAAAATTTACGTTATCGGGTACAGTTTGACTGAATGATGAATGAATTAATGTTCACCTGATGATAGGTGACCTCCGATAGGAGAAGGCGCCCGAGAATCGTAATAAGTTACAGAATATTAAAAGAATTGATATTAAACTCGGAGAACAATCGAATAATTGCACAATGTTATTGTTTTCGTTGGAATATCAAAGTAACAACACAGACGGGGCGAGAGACGTCGTCCATTGCCGACCGCTCCGAGAGTCGTATTTAAATTATAAATAAGTAATTACGCGGCGTGTGGCAGACACAAAGGGAAAGGGGATGAGTAGGACGGTTTGCTCGGCGAACAAAGGGGCCGAGTTGGACGCGGTCCAAGTGGCTGCGCGGTTAGTTCCTCCGGAGGCGATCGCTTGACAAGCCGCGGCGGCCATAACGCAATGTGACGTACAATCTTAACAAAATCAAGTGTTGACAGTAAGAAAAATAAACACAACATTTTTCCCGGTATTTTTTATGTCGCACAAATTTATTTATTATTTTTTTATATACTTAACACAAAATCTGACATTTTACAGTGGATAAAAATTGAAGGCACTGCGATCGTTTACGTTTTAAATGGTATAACCAAAATTGCTCATAGAAAACGATTGTAATTTTTTAAAAAGTACAACGGAGCAGGTGTACGGTGTTCAGAAATTAATGGTACGTCCCGAAAAGAGATGATTCTGCATATCATCCTCTCAATTTTCAATATAAAATCAATAACATTTCTCTCTCGTCTGTCAACGAAATTAATGATCTTGGCATTGTTTTCTACTCTAAATTTAATTTTCTAACTCACATCAATTCTATTACTAACAAAGGTTTAAAAATGCTCGGCTTCATTCTTCGAAATGCCAGAGACTTTAGGAATATTTCAACACCAAAATAATTATACTCTTCCTTAGTTCGTAGTCAAGTCGAGTATAATTCTTCTATATGGTCCCCTCATTATAAAATTCATTCCGACTCCGTTGAAAAAATTCAATATAAATTTCTAAGATATGTTAAATATAAACTCGGTTTACCTGTTGAACTATAAATTACAATAATAACTTAATGATAGAACTAAAATTATTAAAACTATCAGATAGAAGAATTGTTTCTGATTTAACTTTTATTTTCAAAATTGTAAATGGTTTTATAGACAGCCCTGATATCGTCACCTTAATTACATTTAATATTCCAACTCGAACAACCCGATCTAAAATTTTGTTTAACTGTAACAATAACTTCAGAACGGAGTCTTTCAAATATTCATTGGTACCTCGACTGCATACATTAGGTAATGCATATTCAGATATAGTAGATATTTTCAACTTCTCTGAATACAAATATAAACAAACGATTATTGCATACATCCTGTGTAATTATTAATATATGTGTCTAGAGTATAAGTAACAGTGAATGTGAGGTATGTTTTGATTTTTTGCCTCTGAACTTTATTACTTAGAATGGTACTTACACTATGTTATTCCTGTATTTGTTCGATTTATTATCTTTGAACCTACTGTGATGTGTTTTGGACCTGTTTATCATAACTAATTTTATATGTAAAAGCTCATACATAAATGTATAGGGCGTATATTATACAATATCATTAGCTTTAAACTTTTTTGTCATTATTTAATGCTTTGCAAGAAATATGAGTAGATGGAAAGGCGATTTTTTTGAATTTCTGAAATTTATGTATCGTAATCACCATGAATTAGATGTTAAATAAAAAAAAAATAATTCTCTAACCAAAATATATATATAGAAAAACTTGAAAAAAACGAATTACGATGTTTTGCGTTATATACTTATAATAAACTGTCAAATACAAATACGTGAAAATATTAGAACGTGAAGAATACCTTTCATAGACGAAGTGAGCAGCTTTGTGCTGCCATAGTAATGACATTTTTTTACTTCCAAATTAATAAATATGCATAAATAAATGCCAAGCTATATATATATAAATATTTTAGCAACGTAGGTACCTACTTCAATTTTAATGGCTGCTTTTTTGCTCACGCGACAGCCATTAAGTTGAAAACACTGACACACTGACAACAGCGAACCGCGCTGTCACAGATTCACACATCTATTTATTTTAACCTCTCTTTCTCGCATCGCAACAATTAATTGTTAATAATAACATTTACTATCTACAATAACATTAATTATCAATAATAACTTTCATAAACAGTTCGTTCAATGAGAACCAGAGGAAGATGGGTAGACAACCGAAGAGGCGGTGGATTTAGAGGTTCGCGCGGCAGAGGTTTTGGGGGACCTAGAGGTGGAGGATTTGGCCCTCCCAGAGGGTTCGGGCCTCCCAGGGGCTTCAATGGGCCCCCGAGGGGGTTCAGGGGTGGCTTCAGACCACAGTTCAGAGGCCCCGCGTCGGAAGACAACCCGGGAAAGAGGCTACAAGAAAAAGAAATCGGTAAGTTTTATTTTTGTATGTGTATTTCCCACAATAGTCGCAACTGCCCGGAGCCAGTGGCACTGTAGCACCCCCAATTGGGCTATGTTTTGAGGAAGGAAGCGAGGAGGGGAGTAGATGGAAAGGAGCTATACCATGAATATCTACCACTCTGGAATGTAGGGAAATATGCTGTACTTTATTTTGTTAAATTATGTGTGAAATAATCCTTGCAAGTTTAAAAAAAAAACCCAGTAAAAGAATCTAATAATCTATTTTATGTATAATACATAGTATGTTTGCGACGATTCAAAGCAATGTAATAACTTATTAAATAAATTCCCAACCGCTTTCATTGTTCTACATCAAAATATTCGAAGTCTACAAAAAAACCTAGATGAATTTGTACTAACATTAAATCTTCTTAAAACATTACCGGACCTCATTGTGTTAACAGAAGCGCATTTGAATAATAATAATTCTGCCGCGATGTATGATATACCTAACTACACATACCACACGTCTACAACACCTATTAACAAGAGCAGTGGAATCGCAGGGTTCATACTTAATAAACAACAATGTTACAATCACAGAAATTCCAATGCAACTAGTAAACTGTTTAAAACTGCGTGTAAAAGTCAACAAAATTATTTACCATGTTATCGCCGTCTACCGCACGCATTGATCTGATCTTAAAAAATTCATAATAGAAATGGAACAATTATTAATGAATTTAAAAGATACTTGTAATATTGTCATTGGCGACATCAATATAAATATTGGAGACGGTGTATACAGCAGAGCAAAAGAAGATTATGTAAATGTAATGACGTTGCTAAATTATAAATCATATATAAATAATTCCACACGAAATGTCTTCGGACAAATCCCTTCCTGCATTGATCATATATGGTGCAACTCTGATAACACTGAAAAAAATATATCAATATTATGGAGAACCAGTATTACTGATCACTACACCTGTATATTCGCCCATAACATAGTTAAAAGAAATACCAACTCTAATCGAATTGGCGGTAAACATTATGAAAAAAAAAAATTTAATCTGGAAATTTTAGGAACAAAACTTAAAATGGAAAATTGGGCGTCAATATTTGAATCAGAAAATCCTAACATATGTGCAATAAATTTTGAAACAACTCTCCAAAATCATGTAAATTTATCTACAATAGTAAGTGCTTCTCAACCAAAATCTAAACATAGATTAATAAAGCCATGGATAACCCACGGATTAGTAATATCAATTAGAAATAAATAAAAATACTATCACCAATCTAAAAAATTCCCGAATGATCAAAAAATCGTTACTTTTTACAAGAAATACCGAAATAAACTTGCACTTTTAATTAAACTGACAAAAGAAACGTATTTTCGTGATAAAATAAAAGATGCCGGTCAAGACAGCAAAAAATTCTGGAAAATCATCAATACAATAACAAACAAAACAACAAAACAAAAACTACCAAAAGAAATTTCCTATCAGGGAATCACTTATAACACCGAAAAAAACTCACAATTTTGTGTAAATGTATTTAATGATTATTTTGCAAATGTCGGTACCAATCTTGCTCAAAATATTATCTTAGACAATAATCAAACAAACCGACCAGAACAAAATCCAATTGTTGATGAAGGTTTTCAGACCTTTTCTTCAGTAACTGACAATGATGTGGAAAATGCTATAATAAGTTTAAGGGGATCAGCAAGTCCTGGGTATGACAACATTACTGTGATAACGTTGAAAGCCGTCCGGGAGCTAATCAGCAAACCAATTGCTCATATAATAAACATAAGTCTAAAGAAGGGTATATTCCCGAACAACTACAAGAAAACTATTGTCACCCCGGTTTTTAAATCTGGTGACGAAGAAAATATTTCGAACTATCGTCCCATAGCCCTTACATCAAATATAGCGAAGATTTATGAAAAAATTGTGAAGAAACAACTCAACAACTACATAAAAGAGAAGGAGATAATGAGTCCAAACCAATTCGGTTTCAGGGACAATCTCAGCACTCAGGATGCGATTGCTAAATTAACATCAACAATAATGCAAAATTTAGATAATACAGAAAAGTGTCTTGGTATCTTCATAGACCCCCGCAAGGCTTTCGACAGCATATCACATTCCAAACTTATTGAAAAACTAAAGCAAATTGGGATAGACGGAATAGTGTTATCATGGCTCCAAAGCTATCTAAAGGAAAGATTTCAATATGTTAAAATTAATAATGCTTAAGTGAACCCAAAACCGCATCTTTCGGTATACCACAAGGTACTGTCATCGGTCCAATTCTTTTTATCATATATGTAAATAAAATGTTCAACCTCCCCATAGTTGGAGACATCATATCTTATGCAGACGACACTGTGGTGATCACAAAAGGAAAATCATGGAAGGAAACAATGAGAATAGCAAATACAAATCTCAATATACTCAAAACATGGTTCGACCAAAATTGTCTGTCACTAAATACTGACAAAACATACTTCATCCCATTCTCTTTAAAAGAAAAAAACCTTGAAAACAATATTTGTATCAAAATCCATTCATCACAGTGTGCAAATAAAAAAGAATGCGACGATGCCAAATGTTTACCCATCAACGGCAAAAATACCATAAAGTATCTGGGTGTTATAGTAGACAGTCAACTAAAATGGAAAGAACAAGTACAAAATACGGTAAACAGAGTAAGAAAACTTATTTACATATTTATTAGATTGAGAAACATCCTATCATCCAATATGATAAAAACAATATACTATTCCCTTGCGCAATCCATTTTACAATATGGTATCGGTTGGGGGGGAACCTTTAAAACTAACCTCTTACCTGTTGAAAAGATACAGAGATTGATTTTGAAAGTCATCCTACGAAAACCATCGATATTTCCAACTACACAGCTGTTTAAATCTTTTAGAGTCCTCAGTTTAAATAAAATCTTCAAAAAAAACACATTGTTACAAATTCACAAAGACCATTTCAATTCAAAAACTTCTACAAAAATAAGCAACCGACCAAGATCACGTGGCAACTTAGAAATCCCTAAATTTAATACTAGTGCTTTTCAACTCCATTACGCCTATCAAGGTATAAAATTTTTCAATGCCCTCCCGTATAAAATCAAAACAGAAAAAAACTATAATTCTTTCAAATCACAAATCAAAAAAGTATTAGATAAGTCCAACAGTAATTACAAGTTTTAATTTTTTTCTTAATTTTTATAAAACTCTTAATTGTAAATAATGTATGTAAATTTAAAAAAAAAGCAACATATCCTCTAGAAATATTCGATCAGTTCTTTCGAAATATGAATGTACTATCTTAATATCTTGTATGCGCCTTATTGTTGGATTTCTAGTATCACATACTTTTAGTCTTTCGCTAACATATTCTTGATGTACTTTATTTATACACTACTGTCGCTAGATGGCAGTGCTCCGCAACTCAAACACGAGAAATCTTTCTCTATTGAGTTGGGCATTTTTTGTAAAACAAATTCATACTCTTTTGTAATTAGCTATTATATCTGTACTATTAAATGTTATATATGTAATTCTTATATTAATAAAAAAATATATATGTATATATAAAATAGGTGTAATAATAATAATAATAATATCTTTATTGTAATTAAGTTTAACTATGACTAAAATACATGTATTGACTTATTTATTATTATTGAGGGGATCATATGATAATATTTTAAGTCCATTTAAAATAATTCAAAGATTGATAATAAAGGTAATTTAAAAAAAAACCATCAATTATTAAAATTTTCAAAGAAAAAATGTTAAATAATTTACAATTTAATATATCCGCAAGATATCAGCATAACATTAAAATTCCGCAATTCAACACTAAGCATTTGTGTTCACCCCACTGTTGAATTTGATTTTAAAAAACCCTTCACTCTGCACAAACGGGCGGTCCGTTTGATAAGATTCCTCTATCCTTCGATTCATCTAGCTATAATTTTTAATTGTAAGTCACTAGCTATAAGTCTCAGTAGTTAATCGCTAGCAAATACTATTCCTGCTGTCATTCCGCTCATATGTCACGGCGCAAATCAGCAAAAACGGCAGCCAATCGAAATATTTGCAGCGAAATAAAATACTTGGGGCACGTCATCACTGATGACCTAAATTATAAAAATGACAGAACGCCAAAGAAGAGTACTGAGGGTGCCAGCCAACATGCTCGCCAGGAGATTCAACAGGTGCAGTCCTCTCCGGTAAAGAAGCAACTATTCCAGACATACTGCATGAGTTTTTACCCCAGCGAACTGTGGACAAGGTATATACAAGGCGCCATGAACACACTCGGAGTACAATATAACCACGCTCACAGGGTGCTGTTCGGCCTCCCTTGGCGATGCAGCGCCTCGCAGGTGTTCGCAGAGGGAAGGGTGCATGGGTTCGCTGCTTTGATGCGCCACAGAGCAGCCGGGACGAGTCTATTTATTTTTTTATTTTCTATTTCCACATCATTTAATTTTTTTTAGATTTATTCTTTTACATGGCAGACAGAGTATTGCACTCACCGCTTTGTTCAGCTGAAATAAACACATTATTATTTGTAAGTCTTAGTTATAAGTCGATAGTTATAAATCTTACTTGTAAAAACCATTAGTAATAAATTTTAGCTGTAAGGTATTAGTTGTATGTCAAGTGATATGCTATATAAATTATTTGTAAAGCCCCCTTGAGGTGATTTCCCCATGAAAATGGTGCTATGGAAGTAATCCAAATATTATTATTATCTTAACAAACGGTTGCAATCTTTAGAACATAGGGATCAGGTGGGAATGCTAACCTTGTTCTACCGATATTTCAATGGAAGATGCTCTGAGGAACTAGTGTCATTGATCCCTTCGGCATTGGCGCACCAGTTTTATTTGCCACTTTGGGCGCTCTACAACATGTCTATGTTTGTTTGTAATGTCATTCTCGGGAACATATAAATTAATGCTTTGTGTTTTTCATTTTAAAATATACATGGTAAAACATATCCCCCGTGTGGAAACAGAATGAAGTTTATGATTTAAATCTATAAATCTTTTTTTTCCAGGTATCACGGAATACATATCCTCGCTCGAAGGCTTCTCCGGCGTCATAAAGTCCCGCTACTCCGACTTCCAGGTGAGCGAGGTGAGCGTTGAGGGCGAGGTGGCGCATCTGACGCAGCTATCAGCGCCGCAGCCCAGCACCGTCGAGGAGGTAGCCGAGGATGATGAGGAACTGAGGCTACTAAGCAAGTACGACACCCGCCTGATCAGCCTCGACACATGGGACAAGCTGAGCGCCCTGGCCGCCGCGCCTAATAGCCTGGATAAGGTGGGTGCTTGGACGGCTCTTTTAATATATATTATGAATATTGTCCGGTCTCTCTTTATTTTAAGATAATACATAGTGTTAATTAAAGTCTGTTGACTATTATTATGCCATCCCAATATCACAGTAAACCTTAATGTAATGAACCATGACACTAAAAGGCAAACGTGAGATATTACAGTAGTCTGGATAAGGTGGGTGCTTGGACGGCTCTTTTAATATATATTATGAATATTGTCCGGTCTCTCTTTATTTTAAGATAATACATAGTGTTAATTAAAGTCTGTTGACTATTATTATGCCATCCCAATATCACAGTAAACCTTAATGTAATGAACCATGACACTAAAAGGCAAACGTGCGATATTACAGTAGTCTGGATAAGGTGGGTGCTTGGACGGCTCTTTTAATATATATTATGAATATTGTCCGGTCTCTCTTTATTTTAAGATAATACATAGTGTTAATTAAAGTCTGTTGACTATTATTATGCCATCCCAATATCACAGTAAACCTTAATGTAATGAACCATGACACTAAAAGGCAAACGTGCGATATTACAGTAGTCTGGATAAGGTGGGTGCTTGGACGGCTCTTTTAATATATATTATGAATATTGTCCGGTCTCTCTTTATTTTAAGATAATACATAGTGTTAATTAAAGTCTGTTGACTATTATTATGCCATCCCAATATCACAGTAAACCTTAATGTAATGAACCATGACACTAAAAGGCAAACGTGCGATATTACAGTAGTCTGGATAAGGTGGGTGCTTGGACGGCTCTTTTAATATATATTATGAATATTGTCCGGTCTCTCTTTATTTTAAGATAATACATAGTGTTAATTAAAGTCTGTTGACTATTATTATGCCATCCCAATATCACAGTAAAACCTTAATGTAATGAACCATTACACTAAAAGGCAAACGTGAGATATTACAGTAGTCTGGATAAGGTGAGTGCTTGGACGGGTGACTGTTCACCAGTCGATTTTGTGTTTTTTAGTCAAGTTAAATAATCTGTCACTGTTGGGTTTTTATCAAATGTTTATTGTATTTTAAAATACGTCGAGGCGTAGACCCTGACAACTAACAGAACTCTGTCAATGGAGTGGCCCATGACGCCCGTCATCCTGCGTGTCAGACGTCTGAACATATCGCTGAGTACACGTGTTAGAAATGATGGTCGGAACTCCTGCAAGATTTGTTCATATCGTCAAAAATTACTATCTAAGTTAACACATTCTTGCATATTTGTGTTATGTTTTTGTAACAGTGGTGGTGTGGTGCGATCTGTATTAAAATTTGATTATTTTTACTTCTATAAAACTAATGAAATACATTATCATCTTGTGCCAATAAGGAACTCCAGTGGAAAATATAATGATTTTAAAAATATGTATTCATATAGATCAACAAACGCCCATTCTGAATATATATAATTATATGTAATTATGTAGAATTTATAAATCGTTAATTAAAAGTATATAAAAAATCATCTCATCAAAACACCTTGTTATGTTGGTACCATTGCATTTGGAACGTATGACGTCACGTGTGCACTCTGTTTTTGGATTAGTATACATATTTCTATTTTCACTTTTGTTTTCTCTTGTAAATATGTATTTTTTTAGTTTTGGCCAAATTTAAACTTAATTTGGGTGACTTTAAGCTCTATAATAGGTGTTCAATATAAAATAAACTATTATTAGTAAAATAAATTAGAGTATTCATGGAAAAACCAATTATCAATACGGATATTATGATAATATTAATGCTCAATACTATTATTATTCTTTGAGTTATGGTTTCTAAAAAGGTATGTAATTTTATTACTTATGTTTAGTGATAGTTTACTATGAATAGAATATAAAGTTATGTACGGTAAAGCTCATCCTTGTTTTGACATTTGACAGTTTAACGTCAAAACTGACCTGCCATAGATTTGGAGCATTTTGGTGGGCTTTGAAAAATTGAAAATTATTTTAACTATGAAAACTAACTTTATAAAGTTTGGACGCCATTATTGATAATTTTTTTTTTATATGGATTGGAGTTCCTTATTCTCTTGTTGCTATAAAAATCTACAATTGATTTTTCTTTCTATTCTATGTCCAACTTAAGAATGACCTGTGAGCTCGCATGTCCTGCCCCTTTCCTCCACTGTTTTCTCTGCGACTCCGGTATCCACGTTAATACATTCAAATCCACTATTTAAATTAATAATGAAATTATTTTATTAAAATCTATTCTTTTTTTCTACCTACAAACACAAATTGAAGACAATTTATACATTTAAATAACGATGGAGATAATATTACAATATACATAATGCGTTTTATATGACATCAGATTCGTCAAATTGGCTGAGGAATTAATCCGAAATTGAAAATATCATCATCGCCATTAAAAAGAAAAATCCCCAAACGATTCACTTAAACGTCGAATGTCAATGAATCATCATTATTACCCTCGAGTTCATCAATAATATGATCGACAGTCCAAAATTTTTGCTCATTATCAATAATATTTATTTATTTTTTCTTTATTTATTCTTAAATTTAAAAAACAAAAACATTAACCACCCATCTCACTAGGACAGTCCAGTAGATGAGCAGTTTTAAAATTTTAGTGATACCATATATTATAATTTTTTAAATAACACCAAAGTTATTCAGACTATAAACAACTATAAAATCTACAGTAAATCTTTAAGTTGGGCCGTACATTTATAGATTACAACAATAATAATTTCATTCTATCCCAAATAATTATCACAAAGTACATGTGCTTCAATTAGCCACAATCATAGGGTGACCATATTTTTGTTAACAAGAAGTATTGAGTAAATAATAATAGGTAAATAATAATAAGTAAATAATTATAAGTAAATTAATAAAAAGTAAATATTAATAAGTAAATAATAAAAATTAAATAATAAGTAAATAATAAAAATTAAATAATAAGTAAATAATAAAAATTAAATAATAAGTAAATATTAATAAGTAAGTAGTAATAAGTACATAATAATAAAAATATATATATATATGTTAAACAAAAGTAGTTGAAATTCTCTGGAATAACATTCAGTATCATTGAGCGTTGAGATTTGTGTAACACCTGGAAAATAAAACTGATCAAGCCAACAATCTGAAATTTTACATTACAGTTTATATATATATTTATATATATAGCCAACAATCTGAAATTTTACATTTCAGTTTATATATATTTATATATATATATATATATATATAATCACCTCTTCCCGTACTATGTTGATCTAGTAAGATTTACATGACCTTTGTTGATCTACCTTTAACACCGTTTATCTTGGCTCCGGTGGGATACATCTGCACGAGTTGGCAACAGTGCCTTTATCATTACCAAGGTTGTCAGTTTGCAACTGACCCCAGTCGGTATGTTCGTCATCAAAATATAACAAATTTGCTCCAGTTTAACGGTTATTTTTTATTCATTTACTCTCCTTTCGTTGCTCCGATTGATGTATTCGCAGTTTCTAGATACAAGTTGATCTAAAATGAATGTGTATTCAGATTCCAGATACAAGTTGATCATATATGTTTTATTAATTTATTCTCCTTTCGTTGCTCCGTTTGATGTATTCTCAGTTTCCAGATACAAGTTGATCTAGAAATTAATATGTATGTAGGTACCTACAACGAAGATTGTTAACATGGGCTGAGGCGTGCGGGGAGAGAGGGGGGGGAGTTCGTCAGACGGAAAGAGAACGCTAACCTACGAATTCTCTGTCTCACAGTCCAGCCGCCGGCGTTGTTCACCGCTGAGCCCTGCTTTTCGGCGGTAGGACATGTTGATTTTTAAATATCACCTCTAGCGCGCTGACAAAATACAATTAATTTGAGAACAATTTCTCTTACTCAAAATGATAAGGTGGTATTATTGTGCATAATTTATTCTGTTAAAAAATATGTGGTTATTGTTTTTAACAATCGTATAAGTTACAAAGGAATAAAAATATTCGTTCAAAGATGAAAAATTAACTTTATCAACGGAATAATAATATGAACCTTTCTAATCATGATCAATGAGCTAGGTTAGAAATAATATAGTTTTAGTCAAACTGTGTTTTATCGGCGATATCAAAAATATTTTTGCGCGAAATCTTCTAATGAGCGAGTAATTGTGCTATTTTCTCATATATTAAAAAAATATTTTATGGTTTAACCCAAGATAATACTAAAAAATATAATTATGTAGTTATAAGAAAAATGTGTTTCCTACTTAAAACAATCCCATGACCTTTTTTGTACTATTATATTGCATCAAAAGCATTCGCTTGTAAATGGAGAGGAATTTACACTTCTTGGTATATAAATACCAAATTTAGATGAGAATTATATAAAAACTTTTTAATTATCTTACGCTGTGAACTTTTAGTTGTGTTAATTTATATTAATTCTAATTATTAATTGTTTTAAATAATAAAACATTTAATTTCTAATACCGTCCCCTTTATAGAATATTAAAAAATAGAATATTAACAATTTACAACCACCTTACTTTAGAGACAAACTATATTACAATAAAAACTTCCACACATACCATACAAGAAAGAAAGAAGATATTAGACAAAAAAAAAACAAATCCCAAACACAAAATTGTTTACATTTACAGTACCTATATATATATATATAGTAGCTTTGTATATAGTAGCTTAGTAAATAGTGAATTAAAAAAAATGTAGGTACCTAAATTAAGAATATTGAGAGTAGGATATAAAAATTATGTATGCATTCAGTATTGAAAATAAGCAATATGTAAAAATATATAAGTTTATATTAGACCGCATGAAGTGGAACTATTTTAAGTTTAATAAATAAATGTACAGAGATTTCATTGTCTGTTAGATCAGCTAATTTGAATTTCTTCAAGATAATCTTGCAGTCGACGACTTGAGCATACGTTCAATATGATATCTCTTTCTTGATGTTTCTCACTGATGATAACGAAAGAGATGTAACATAAAACGTATATATTTACTGTTCTTTCGTTAGTGAAGTTGAAATGAATGTTTACGGTTTTTTTTCTCTGTCTAACACATTGACAAGTTATTTGAAAGAAGAGTGACATTATCTGAATTCTGTATCTCGCTCGTTACAAGTTGTGGATTGTAGGATTCCCCTAATAATACAAAACAACGCTTTTCAAAAATGCCCAGGTATCTGATAAACTCAGAGAATTCAGTAGTTTTGTCGAACTTTATGAGTTTTTTTTTAATATTTGCATAAATCAACAAAATAACATGATCGTTTTTCACATTTTTATGCGTTCCTAGAGATTTTCGGTGAGTTTTCTAGCGAGTTTTGATTTTTAGACCTGTCGAGACTATTGCTTTTTCTTCATCGAGAAATGGATGACAATGGTATTAAATATTGTGCAGATTATAATCGATTGTGCGTTCTTCAATTCGCGGCAATAAGATGAATACTCTAAATGAGCATACAGGTGATATTTACTTCTATATTGGAAGCTAAATGGAATTGGAATAAGCCGGTTTTTAAAGTTTCACCATATTTTGACATGAATCATTTACGTGAACAATTATGTAAACGATTTATATTTAAAGCTCCCAAAAAGAGTTTTTCTCCATGAAATGGCAATCAAGGTTAATTTTTGCAATTATAGTAGTGGAATGTTGCATGTTTGCAAATATTGCCCTCAATTGAGCTAGATTATAAATTTTATATTTTTTGATCATGTTCATAAAACTATCAAATAAGCTGTCATCAACGACATCAAACATATCTAAATGAAATAAATAATGTTCTAATGAATGACCTAATAATAATTATAGTATTTTCTCTTGCATTCTCTTAGAGAGCCCTTGAGGTGATTTTTCACAAAAGCGGCGCTATACAAATCATCCAATTATTATTATTACTATTATTATCTTATACCCCAGAGATAATACTAAAAAATTATAATTACGTAGGTATATGTAAGTTATGTTTCTTAAACTAACTTAATATATACGACTGTGTTAAAAAAATTGAAGATCTGGAAATATTGAAAGGCTGATTAAAGCGTACACTTAGATGGTTTGGGTATGTAGAGTGAATGAAAGAAAAGGTATTGAAAGTATAATATATGACGTGAAATTAAATGATAGAAGTAGTTGAGGATGCCCAAGTCATGGCACGTGAATAAAGCAAGAAGTGTGTGCCAAGATCGAGTTATTCGGCGGTTCGTCCTTTCTGCCCACCCTTTGGGGACACGGTGTGATTGCTAGTTAGATAAACTTAAAACAATCTTATTAGTATGTACTTTAAAAAAATCTTTTTATTTAAATTATGTTGTTTTTAGGCTATTATCAACTTGTAATTCTAATCATTACGATTATTCCTGCATTAGAGTTTCCCTTTTTTTAATATTTAATACTTTTCTGTAGCCCTACAATCAAAATTGTGTACAAGATAAATTTTTTTTTTGCTAAAGTTAGTTAAACGATACTTAACAAACTAATATTCATGTGAGCAGCACACAAGGGTCCGCACAACTGCTCCTAACCTTCTGGAGCAAGCGAGACTGTGTCATGCCAAATTGGGGTATGTTGTGAGGCTGATGGCAGAGGGGATGAGAAGGAGATGGGTTAGAGGAAGGTGGGGAAGTACCTGGCTATTCAAATCTGGTCACAAAATACGGCATAAGCCATTTCAAGCAATTTTTAACAAAAATTACAATTAATTACTATAAATAGCTAGCTAAATAATAGTGAGCGGTTAAGTCGGTCGCCAAAATTATTGTTTAGTTACGGTGGTTACAGTTCAAATCCAACTTGTGCCGATTTTATTAATGTTTTCTTTTTAAATATTTTTCCACAGTTTTAATTATATTATAAAATTTAGTAAAACGGTTTATCGCCAACACTGTTTAATAATAATATTTTTAAATACATTTTTTTTAAATGTATTTTTCCCGGTTTTATTTTTATTATAAATTTTAGTAAAACCGTTTCGTCGTTTGAACATTAAATAATGAAAACAAATAACAGCGCACCTAACTAACTTTTATTCTTGTGAGCACCGCTCAAGCAAGTAAGATTATTGTACCCCAAAATTGGGTATTTTGTGAGGCTGATGGTAGAGGGAATGGAAAGAAGATGGGTAAAGGAATGTGAGGAAGTACCTGGCTATTCAGATCTAGTCACAAAACACAGTAAAATCCATTTAAGCAATTTTATTTGATTAGAGGCCATTAAAGGAATTGATTATTTGCCATTTTAGAGGCACTTAAACAATTATTTGTGGTCTAGCGGTGATTCAAAAAAAAAAGTTTTGCCCCGTGTTCTTAAAATACACTGAAATATAATATTAAAAAAAATGTTTAAAATAAGCATTATGGTGGACATTACATTAAATTAAAACCGACCAATTTATGTTGGAACACAAAGTTGCCGTACATATGATGTAAAATATCGACCCGAAAAAACGTTTTTTTTTAAACGTATTGTTTTTATAATTTTATTTACGTAATCATGTTTACATAGCAAATATAATAATTTAAAAAAAAAAAACAATAAACCCGCTAATAATTTTCAAAGTTGCCTCTAAAATTGTGAAAATTTGTTTTTTCTCATGGCATATTCTTCATAATTTAAAACAAAAATACATATAATACTTATCATCCGTACTAGATATTTACTAAAACTTTTTAATATTTCTATTTTTGAAACTGTTAATACATGGTGGAATTCCATTATAGTGTATTATAATAAAACAAATATAAAACTTTTTTCCACTTTAATTTTTATTTGACCATGACCAGTCTGAAGATGGCCCTAACGAGCTGAAACCCGGTTACGGTCAAATAAAAATTAAAGTGGAAAAAAGTTTTATTATAATATACTAAAACTTTAATTAAAAAAAAATACATCATTCAGTTTCGATGGGTATTTTGGCCTTAAATCCAAAATTAAGTTATGTATGAAACAGGCAGCGCAGCCGTTCCTCTTAAGACTTGGAAAAACCTCACCCCCCATAAACCAGGACACCCTTGTTAAGTCACCAAACGTAGCGAACCACTTGAGGTGACCTATGGTAGGGGGGTTGCTCTTCCATTAAATCCGGGACGGCGGTACCTACACCTGCCTCCCAAATTAAATCGCCCAGGTTGAAGGCAGTTGGGACTCTTGTGCGGTCTGAACTCTTATGCGGTATTCATATACAAAAATCATTTATCATTTCATACATAATCTACTGTTAACACCTGGACAAATCTCACCCCCCATGAACCCGTGAACGCCTGCTAATTCACCAAACTAATCTAACCACATGGTGAGACCTATGACAAAGGTGTGGTTATCTATTAAATGGTTCCTGGGCAGCGGTACCTACACCTGCCTCCTAGATCGAATCTACCAGGTTGAAAGCAGTTGGGACTCTTGTGCAGTCGGGACTCTTGTGCAGTTGGGACTTTTGGAAAAATCATATTTCATTTCATACAAACTCTACTGTTAAGACGTGCAAAAACTTAAACCCCATGAACCCGGGCACCCCTGCTAATTCACCAAACGAATCTAACCACTTGGTGAGACCTATGACAGAGGTGTGGTTATCTATTAAATAGTTCACGGGGCAGCGGTACCTACACCTGCCTCCTAGATCGAATCTACCAGTTTGAAAGCAGTTGGGACTCTTGTGCAGTTGGGACTCTTTGGAGTTGGGACTTTTGTGCGGAATTCTCATAGAAAAATCATATATCATTTCATACAAACTCTACTGTTAAGACGTGCAAAAACTTAACCCCATGAACCCGGGCACCCCTGCTAATTCACCAAACGAATCTAACCACTTGGTGAGACCTATGACAGAGATGTGGTTATCTATTAAATGGTTCCTGGGCAGCGGTACCTACACCTGCCTCCTAGATCGAATCTACCAGGTTGAAAGCAGTTGGGACTCTTGTGCAGTCGGGACTCTTGTGCAGTTGGGACTTTTGTGCGGAATTCTCATAGAAAAATCATATATCATTTCATACAAACTCTACTGTTAAGACGTGCAAAAACTTAACCCTCATGAACCCGGGCACCCCTGCTAATTCACCAAACGAATCTAACCGGTGAGACCTATGACAGAGATGTGGTTATCTATTAAATGGTTCCCGGGCAGCGATACCTACACCTGCCTCCTAGATCGAATCTACCAGGTTGAAAGCAGTTGGGACTCTTGTGCCGTCGGGACTCTTGTGCAGTTGGGACTTTGGTGCGGAATTCTCATAGAAAAATCATATATGATTTCATACAAACTCTACTGTTAAGACGTGCAAAAACTTAAACCCCATGAACCCGGGCACCCCTGCTAATTCACCAAATGAATCTAACCACTTGGTGAGACCTATGACAGAGATGTGGTTATCTATTAAATGGTTCCTGGGCAGCGGTACCTACACCTGCCTCCTAGATCGAATCTACCAGGTTGAAAGCAGTTGGGACTCTTGTGCAGTCGGGACTCTTGTGCAGTTGGGACTTTGGTGCAGAATTCTCATAGAAAAATCATATATCATTTCATACAAACTCTACTGTTAAGACGTGCAAAAACTTAAACCCCATGAACCCGGGCACCCCTGCTAATTCACCAAACGAATTTAACCACTTGGTGAGACCTATGACAGAGATGTGGTTATCTATTAAATGGTTCCCGGGCAGCGGTACCTACACCTGCCTCCTAGATCGAATCTACTAGGTTGAAAGCAGTTGGGACTCTTGTGCAGTCGGGACTCTTGTGCAGTTGGGACTTTTGTGCGGAATTCTCATAGAAAAATCATATATCATTTCATACAAACTCTACTGTTAAGACGTGCAAAAACTTAACCCTCATGAACCTGGGCACCCCTGCTAATTCACCAAACGAATTTAACCACTTGGTGAGACCTATGACAGAGGTGTGGTTATCTATTAAATAGTTCCCGGGCAGCGGTACCTACACCTGCCTCCTAGATCGAATCTACCAGGTTGAAAGCAGTTGGGACTCTTGTGCAGTCGGGACTCTTGTCCGATTGGGACTCTTGTGCAGTATTCACATAGAAAAACCTTATATCATTTCATAAATACTCTACTGTTAAGACCTGAGCAAACCTCACCCGCAAGAACCCGGGCACCCCTGCTAAGTCACTAAATGTAACGAACCACTTGAGGTTACCTATGGCAGAGGTGTTGGTTATCCATTAAATGGTTTCCGGGTGGCGGTGTCTACGCCTGCCTCCGAAATTGAATCTCTCAAGTTAGAAGCAGTTGGGACTCTTGTGCGTTATTCGCACAAAAATCGTCAAGGTAGTGTTAATTCAACGAATCGTTCCGGGGCGGCGGTACCTATACTCGTTAAGAACCAGTTGATAACAAAGCACTCCGATTGGTTCATTTAAATCGTACCAACAAATGAGCACAGTGAAGAACCACGTGCACGCCTTTGATAAACAAAGCGCCCTGATTGGTTCATTCAAATCGGATCAACAAAGGAAAAAGTGTAAAATGTATATGTGATGGAAAAATGGGCGTGGTTTACAGCAAAATCTATGTGACGAAAGTTGATCTTTTGGATCAACGTTTATATGCCTGATTTGGTATTGGATCAACAAATTAGGGTGGATCAACAAATTCCTCCGGATCAACAAATTCCTGGCGTACCGTCGCGCCTGATCAACATAGTACGAGAGGGGATCTCTATATATATATATATATATATATATAAATATATTTATATATATGTTTCAAAGTGCGACATTACTTACATTTTTGTGATTTTTTGTTACAATGCGAGTATTTAGATTAATGCCAAGATACTCTGAGATCAGCAGATCTAGATACTACTAATCGTCTAATTGAACTTTCAAGGTCAAATCGAGCCGTCTACTATGATCGCTCTTTTCGTGTAAATGGCCCTCTCATTTGGAATAAACTTCCCCCAGCTCTTACTAATATCCAGAAATTGACTGAATTTAAACGGGCTTTAAAAACGAACTTATTTAAAAAATCTTACTGTCTATAAATTTTAATTTCTATTTATTATAAAAAGTCATTTCCTCAAGCCTCTGGTAGTTGTTTGGTTTCGGTTTCCTCCGTATATATATATTTTAATTTTTTATGTGAAGTCCGTTATTGCTGAACATAACCCGACTCCTGTCTTAAAATGTTACTATTTTTGTAGTAATATTGTGAATGTGTTATTTTGTATAGCCATATATATGTATACTGTATAATATTTTGTATTTTTTTTATGAATACGCACCTAAGGAGTACTGTAGGAGTAGTATTAAGAATTAGCAGGAATGTATGTAATATGTTAAGAATGAATATAATAGAATAGAATGTAAAAGTAGCACTGTAGGATACCACTGAATGGAGTTATTTAATCATTTTTTAATTTATTTATAGTAAAGCGCACTTGAAATGAAACAACACAAAACTGCGCTATATAAATGCTTTATTATTATTATTATTATTATTATAACGGGATCCATCTTTGTCCCTAGTGATATGCAATTTTTTGTATTTCTTGGGCATTAACTATGTAACAATTTCAAGACATTTGTTACTTAATTTTATAACTGTGTTAACGATTTCGATACATCCGTATCATTCACTAAAAAAAACAAGTTTAAACATTCAAATATTAATACATATTTTAAATTATGCGCCTTAAAAATTTTAGAAATAAACAAAAAAATTAAATCAAAAAATAATTTTGTTAAAAAAATAATAACACCCTATAAATCACCTTTGTTAACCATGTTTCCTAGTTATTTTGATTCCTCTCACCACCCACCCCCTCCAAATCACCACTCCCACTCCCACTAACCTCACCTAATAATGTCTAATATTACTCCATTTAATCATTGTAGAAAATATATTTGTTTAATTCATATCTATATTTTTTAAATTTAAGTTATTCTTAAGAAATCTAGTGATATACACTGATTTGTCGAAACCAGTAGCACAGTAATACAATTAAGTAACAAATGTATATAGTGGATAAAACCCTTCAAACAAAATATTCAATTTTATTTTCATTTTGATATTTACTTTTACCTGGATTATAAACCTTCCATATTATTTTATTATAACATGTTAATGAATTTTATTTAATATTTTCCTTTTTCTGTTTTCTAATTACTGTTTTTATTTATATAAATTACACTTACATGTATACGTTATTTTAATGGTCCGACTCATAACATATATAATTTATGTACCTCCAAGGTCTATCTGGATACAGAAATTTTCCCAGTGATACAGATATCAAACAATCCATTATAATTGTGTTCTATCTTGAAAATTTTTTATACATAAAATAAAATTTTATTGGTGGCAACGTGTTTCTCTTAGATTTTAATAGCGTTATGTGGGGACCGCGCGCGACAAGTAGCTTGCAACGTGAGTACACAACTTAGCTATCGGATATTGCGTAGCTTTGTGTACGAAGACCCTAACGGATGTGTTTTAAGACGTAAAAAAATACGCTTTGTTCTTATTTTTACGTGCAAGAATGTATGCTTGCAAATAAAAACCTCCAAACTTAAAGTACGGATAACATTTTTTGTGATTTTACAAATATTTAACAATTTTTCGAGTCAACCACATGGGGGGTTTTCCCATTGACGACGATATGTACCTATGGGGAATCCCAAACCAAAAACGAATTAAAAACTAAGAAAAATAAATAAAAAGTAAAATGTTAAAGATTTTTTTTATGAAACTAATATTCAACTACTTAACGTAACCTACTGTTCGTTTTAACTAAGACGCCATTTAATCATACCGGTAGGCTGAGAGGGAGGAACATCATGCAACTCTTCTTAGTATATTTGTGGTAGGTTTCAGAGTGGTAGATATTGTCAGTATTGCCCTGCAGCCTCCCAACATACCTAAATTGGGGATGCCATAGTCTCACTGGTTCCAGATGGTTGGGAGCAGGTGGGACTCTTTTGCGGTATCAGATGATTTTTTTTTGCCTAAAATCATTGAATCTGTCGTATTGATATATTTTATGTACATCAGGTTTCTTACAAACTCTCCTGCTATGTCGACTTTTAATACGAGTCCACTTATTTCTTTCATTCGGACACTTAAGTTTTTAAGTGACAGGTAGTGATAGTGATTTCAAAAACTTACAGTTAAAGATAATGGCGATTTTAAGAGCTTATTGTTTTTCGGAAAAGGTGTGAATATTTTTTATGCTTTTAATGCTCTTCCAAAGAATAGCGTAATGAAAATTACAACAATTGAACTAACCCCCCAGATAAAAATCGATCACGGATATAATGAACGTAAAAATTATATTTTAGTGAATAATTTTTTAACGAATTGCAACATTCTGTAAATTTTAAATGAAGGATGAAATATCTGAGATCAGCGGTATTTTCGGATCTTTTATTTAAGATAAAACTTGTTTTATCGCATTTTAAAACAGGATTTACATACGTTTTATGTCGTAAGTAATTGCGATTGACATAATAAATGAAATTAAAAATACAGATTGATTGTTTTTCGGCAACTATATTATTTTACTTGATTAAATGCAACACTTTTAATACCGATTGTTCCTCTTTTGATATAATACGTTAACCAATTATAAAAAAAAACATATGCGTATTAAATGCATATTGATTTATCTTAATAACAATAATAATTAATAATTGCGCTGTTTACGTAAAAAAAACATCTAGGTATACTAAACAAAAACATACATACAAAAGAAAATCATCGCAGAGGGTGAAAAAACAAATGGTGGAAACACAAATCGATCAACAGTTTATGTATAGAGCATTATGAATAAGTTAATGTAGGTAACTCTTTCTCACCTAATGTATGTACGAGTACATATTTTTCAATCAACTTTTAAAATGCATTGTAATAAAAGAGCGATGGTATTGTCCGGCCTCGCTAGGAAATTCTGTCTTGAGAGCAGGTGCAGTTTATAGTTCACCGAATAGTATTATAATAAAAAGGTTTAAAAAATACATTGCATCATTATGACATAATACAGTACCATTGCTATTGTACCATTGTATCATTATAATGTAACACACCCTGTACAACATAATACAAAATAATAAAAAGGTAATTAACATTGTACCATTGGTAATAGTCAATAAAGCTGAAAAAACTTTACTTTTTATTATTGTTTATTTATACTACGAATTAGGAGGTTTAAAAAAACTATTCATATTTGATCTGCCTTAGCTAGTGATCCAAGTCTTGGTGTTTTAAAATTTGTATTCTGTGTAATGATTAGTTTTCATTAGTCATTATTTAGCTTTTTTGCAAAGTATCTACTGATGGTTCCTGAGCATACAAACAAATATGAGCAAAGAACTTTAGATCTCATGATTTCTAGCTGTTTAAATATGTTACCCGCTGAAACAAAAAATAAATAAATAAAAACTCTATTAAAACTATTCAGCTTATAAATTTAAGAAAACTTGGTTAGCTGAAAAAAGCTATTTGCATTAGATAATAAGGAAATATTAATTTACGTACGATTTATTTTAAATATTGAGTTTTGAATAACACGCTCCCTTTATACAAACTACAAAAAACTAGTTTATCGGGACTTTTTGCATTGTATTTTTTTTTTGTAAAATGTAAATAAAGTAAGTAAAAGAAAATCAAACTATGTATAAATATTGGACACGCGTTTGACATTTCTTCGGAGCATCGTTATTAAAGAGCTAAATTACCCAAAGTCCTAGTAGGTAATACTATGCATCTAAATATTGGGAGAATAAACACAGCATCCTGACCTATCATCTATATCTTTATGCCAACGATTTCAGCGTCTTTTTCACCCAGCTGGTTACTTAATTCAAAGGTAGGGCTACGGATGGCAAATCCGGAGCCATTAAGGAAAATCAGAATTTTCGGATTTCGTGAAACTTGGAAATTGGAAAATAAAAAATTAAAATATGTCAAAGACTGAAAAAGTCAAAATTTGAAAAAAAAAGATATACTATTAGAACATATTTAGAGGGTGCCGTTAAATTTTTTAAAAGTGTCATTTATGAAGCATTCTAATTAGGGTGCATTATTTCTTGTATTTTTTCGGTATTCATTATATAGCAATTTCTAGACATTTTGTTTGGAAGTTTTATTTACTATGTACTTTAGATATTTTTGATATATTAAATTCGCTACCGGTTTCGACACAACCGTGCCATTCACTAGTGTTCTTAAAACTAACTTAAATTAAACAAGTACAGAAACAAAATTAGTCACCATTAGGTGAGGGTAGAGAGAGTGGTGATTTGGAGGGGGGTAGGCGGTGGGAGGAGTCAAAGTCAATAGGAAACATGGTTAGCAAAGGTGCATTATCCTATTCGTATACATGTTTTAGTTTCAGCTTCTTAGAGACTTATTTTATATATACTCTGGCTTCAATCGATCCTCCGTGTCTGAACTAATCTTTTATTTAATCATCACTTAATCTGATGAATTGACTGGTAATTAAATGGTATATGATAACTGCCCATATGGTAGAGAGGTGGCGGAAGCGATTTCATCGTTGCTTATCCATATATACGTGTAATACGATATTAAGTATTTTATTTCAATTGATAAAAACGTGAGGTAAGAACATATAGTATCGAAAACAATAGAGAGCATTATGCAATAATTAAATAAATGCACAAAGAGAGGCTATTTTTAATGATGTTTTAAGAAGTGATGTTACAAAAAGAATAAAAAAACTATTTGGTTCGTTTAAATCATAATATATACTCGTATACTGTTTCTTTATTCTATATGAAATTTTGTGATACGTAAATTTCAATAAAGACATGTTATTCTTTATTTTAAATATTTGCAAAAAAAACATTTCAAATTGGTATTATAAAACGTTTTTAGGCATTTTTCACTTGTACTGTTGAGTAAATACGCAGAGGATTAGTTCAGTGTTGGGTTAAAAACGTTTTACATAAAACGTTTCTAAAAATATGTCTGGAAAATATTTTATTTAAAGCTTAGGTATTATACTCGTATGATGCATGGAATCTAATATTGAAAACACGTATTCCTATTTTTAATATACAGGGTTATTCAAAATTATAGATACAATCACACGTTCTCCTCTAGTACACGTAGTCAGTCCGGTCGTTTTACTTTACAAACACACCCAGTTCGCTCAAAATGGTAATATCAACGACAAATGCTCTTTCTAGTTGGAGGTTTAAAATTAAAATGGGAACGACAGGTACGCTGCACTACAGTTGCCGACTCAGTTTTATAGACGAACATAGAAAACCTTGCGTTGCATAGTAGCCATTTTAAGCACAACAGCGAAATTTTTCGTCTCACACCACATACCCCAATAATCCAACATAAAACAAAATCAATAACGTTTTGAGCCCGTCGTTTGGACAATTGTGAGCAATCTAGCGATGGAATTCGATACTTTCGGACCTCTTCTTTCAATTGCTATGTTCAGGTATAACATATAATTCGGGAAATAAAGCTGTACAAAATTGAGTTCAATATTTTAAATAACTATTTGGATTCTCCCTGCCATCAACGATCTGATGAGAAATGGCTGGACTCTTTGTGCTAAATAAATCTTAATAAATATTGTGCGTTTGCAGAATTTTTTTATTGAATAAACATGGCGATTTATCTTATATTTTGAATGTTAAGTGGATATTTCCCAGCTTCATGGAAAAATACCGTAAATAAAGAATATATTCAATTATTTCAAAACTTCAGAATGATTATCTCTAAAACGGCGAAGTTGAAAACGTGTCAAACAGTGAGTAGGAAAAAACTGAATGTTTTGTGTCTATTTAAAATGACGTTGTGTTGGTACATTACCTTAGTGTGCTGGTATTGCAATTATTCATGTGGGATATTTTTACACCCAACGTAATATAACCTTTTTGTGTCGTTTGTTTGATATTGAAATTAAACAGTAGTAAATTCTTTTGACAAGTTGTCTCAAAAGTTTAATTGGCCTGCGTTGCGTCACACGATTGATTAAATTTTGAAACACACCCCCAACTGATTTGAGAATATTTGAAAAAAGGTTTATACTAGTTTCCAACTCACAAAATAATCACTGTTCGGCGAGTTCCTTATTAATCCAGTAATATAGTAAAAGGGCATACCTAAATATTTTTTTAACGTAGAAGTAAAATAAGAACTCCAATAATTATTCATGTTTCGATAGCTCTGAAAGAATCCCAGTTCTGGAACATTTAAGATGTCAAAACAATTCACATAATGCATATCATAATCCCTTTATTATTTATGTAGGCCAGTGGAAGAAGCGCATGTGTTTTTTTTTAAGATCATGATTCAATCTAAAGGGCAGAAATAAAAAAAAAATCACCTAGGTAAACGAACCCTGATAATATAAAAAAAGAGATTGCACTGGTTATTACCTCCTTTTTGACTAGTTTTCCCGTCGTGGAATTTATTAGAATAAGGAACTCTAGTCCAATTTTAAACTTTTTTTTCGATAATGACGTTTTAAATAAAATACCAGTATATTTAGGTTTTTTTCGTTAAGTTAGTTTTCATGGTTTCAATTTATGGCCGCCAAAACGCTCCAAATCTATGGCCGGTCGGTTTTGAGCAGTTTTGAGGTTAGAATCTCAAATGTCATAACAAGGATGAGCTCTACTGTAAATAATTGTATATTCTATTTATGGTAAACCATAATTAACATAATTAATGAAATTATGTACCTTTTTAGAAACTTTAACGCAAAGGATAATGATAGTATTGACCATTAACATTATCATAATATCCATGTATTGATGATTGGTTTGATCACGAATACTCTAATTTATTTCATGAGTTATATATTGAACAATAATTATACAGCTAAAAGTCACCCAAATTAAGTTAAAAAAATTTATTCATTGTTTTTGTGTTTAATTCGTACCATTTAACTTTTTTTTTAAATTTAATGTAAAACAAATTTAATAATGTTATTATTAAGTTCTGCAAGTATTTTTAGTTTTTATTATTGTGACAGCTTTTTCGGCGTTTATTGCCATTTTCGAACGGCGGTTAATCCATATTGTGACGACTTATTTATATGATTTGAAGAAAACAGCGCTGTATTTGTTGTATTTAAATGAACTTTCGGGGCTAGAACTAAAGGGTACCAAGTCAAAGACACAGGAGGCACCATTTTTATCTACGTGAAAGGCATTTCAAGTGTGTGATCTTTATTCTATGGTCGCACCAATGAGCACCTTTACCGCAAACTATGACTAAAGATTAAAAAAAAATAGCCCCACATTTAAAAAGGCTGTTTTATTTTACTCCTACCGCGATACCGAGAAGACACGTAATATTTGACGTTTGACATTTAACGTGAGATTCATCGCCTTTACAATACCTGCCCACAACAACTTTCAATGTAGTCAACCTGGCCGCATCGAGAATCAACCTGTTTCTACAAAATTGGATACGAATCGTTTCAAGGACAGGCCTCGTCCGGCGGCTCTTGGCTGTGGATTTTATCCTGTTTATAGACTTTATGACTCATTTTTGAATAATTTATTCATAAATTTGTTCGGTTTGCGACATATTTTGGTCAATACAAGTAGGCAACATCTTCTCCGTTTTATGAATCATATTTATTCATTAATCTTTACGACAGTTTTAAAGCATTTTTTGTTAGATTCAAGCCCAAAGCAGACAGCACAGAATGAATAAAAGCGTATAGCTAACTGACTAGCATATTATATTACAAAGTTATTAACTTCATTTATTAACTAACTAACTAACCATAGGCAGAGAGGACGGACCGCCGAACAACTCGATCTTGGCATACATTATTAATTTATTAATTAGCATATATTGTGATTATGTCTAAAGTTATCGTAGGCAGAGAGGATAGACTGCCGCTCAAATGGCATACACTCCTTGCTTCAATCATATTCATATATCGTCGCATACCTTGGTTCAAAAATACGGCTTGGCAAACGCTAACAATTCCGACTTGCAAACCTTTGCACAATTCATATATATTTTATTACATAGATACTCTCATGTCATACCGACTGTTTACATGACTTCATGTTCCATTAATAATTCTACTTCTTCCCAGGACATTCCCGATTTCTTCTTTCATTTACTTGAACGTCACATAATGTTTTCTTGATCCTCCTTTCTCAATGCATTAGTTAATAATTTTTTTTAGCATCTCGTATTTTTTTATCATCGGATTGTCAACTTTCCCTTCGAAAATATTAAAATGAAATTCAACATTTTATTTATAACAATTTTATATTTAGAACATTCTAATCTAAAAATTATTCAAATATAGGTACGTACCTAAAATTTTACCTGAAAACGATCCACAATAATAAACCTTCTCGTGCTGCAGCAGAAATCCAATCCATAATCACTGGATTCAGAGTGCAAAGCATTAAAAACTATGCCACAGAGTCCGTGCATATTTATTAATTAGTAAATGCTATATTTACTTGGTGTATTTTCATTAATTTTGTTTGACCAACAGTTAATTGAACATTTTATTTCTTTACTTTACTTAGAACGAATGATGCTCCTATACAGCTGGTAGATAATAATTAATTCTGAGTTAACTATTGCTTAGCCACAAAGAGTAATGAAATAAATAAGGCTTTTATTGAATGGATCACACGTCACATGTAATACCCAGTCTGGCTTGTTTCTCCATAACGAGGACAACAGCCTCTGATTTTGTCAGAAAAAAACCACACATTGCTGCGAAATAGTTATGAAACTGGAGAAATGATGACCCGTCCATATTAGATTCTCACCGATTGATTGCGTAGGTGGAATACATTATTGTATTTTATTAATGAAGTAAGAAGATTGAAAAAGCTGACGACTGTTTTCGACACGGAGAATTTTTAATCATGTCAAATAAACTTATTATTCTTGAGTTCTTGTTATTTGTTTTCCAATAGCGGAATTATGTGAAAACGATACACTAGGTTTTTTTTCTATGGAACCATAGTAGCTATAATTATAGCTTTAATTCGGTGTATAACTTTTGAGTAAAATAAGGTAAAAATATCTAAAAGGATCTGGATAAGGTAATGAAAATAATTCATTTTAAAAGAAGCAGTTTCCCGTGCATAAGCTGGTGTCCTTATATATAAGGCAATATTTGACGTCTGGTAGGACAAAGCAGAAGCTATCTAATATGTTTTATTTTCAAGGATTATCACAACCATTAGTTTATTAAGTTTACAGCCAACAACTAGGTTGCCTTGAGGTTACGACTCAAGAAAAACGAAAGGGATTATGGTATTTGTCCGCATGGGCATAGTTAATACGGATATGTTGGAGATCGGTTATAGGTTAATTTACATTTCTATTTTATATTTTATAGTTGGTCTCTTTCATTATTATATTCCAACTATATACGAGTATTTGCTCACCCTATGTATTTTTGTATATCCCAACTATATATATATGCTCACTCTATGTATTTTTGCATATCCCAACTATATATGAAAGATAGGCGCCCTTGAGGTGATTTTCCCACGAAAACGGCGCTATAGAAGTAATCCAATTATTATTATATTTGCAGTCTCTATGTATTTTTGTATATCCCAACTATATATTTGCTCACTCTATGTATTTTTGTATATTCCAACTATATATTTGATCAATCTATGTATTTTTGTATATCCCAACTATATATTTGCTCACTCTATGTATTTTTGTATATCCCAACTATATATTTGATCAATCTATGTATTTTTGTATATCCCAACTATATATTTGCTCACTCTATGTATTTTTGTATATCCGAAATATATATTTGCTAACTGCATGCATTTTTGTTTAGTTTTAAATTTTACCCCGATGAGCTTGGTTTATTTAATATTTTACATTTACCTTACTTACTAGATCCATCAGATAAACTCCTTTCTATGCAAAAATCTTCAAGGAATCTTTTGTTATACTGGCGCTTCTCTTCAAAATCGCTCCAATGACATGCCTTCACTGACAAACATTTGGATTTCTTCATAATTGTAATCGAAAAACTAGCCAAACATAGCAAGTCATATACACACAATGTAGGGGAAAATATAATTCATTATTTGTAATGATTTATAAAATTAAAACATATTTAAAAATTTTTAACAAACTTATCCAACAATTTAATAGTCAAATAAAAATGGGACAGGGTGTTACCTATTTATTAGTAACTTAAAAAAAATTCTAGAGTATTTTTAGAAAGACCACCCGTGTAACAAATATTGATTCTATAGACAATTGCAAACAACACATTTCCTATGATATTTTTGTTGTTGTTTTACTTTATATAATAACATCAAATATATTTAACAATACAGATATATTTGAATTGCATATTACAAAAAGTTTACTTTTTATGACAAAAGACTACCTCAAAAGAGAAACACTTTTGAATGAAATAAAACAAACACTTTGTTATAATAATAATAATGCGTTTATTTCAGCAGAACAAAGCGGTGACTGCAATACTCTGTCTGCCATATAGAAAGAATACATTAAAAAAATTATATGATGTGGAAATAGAACATAAATTTTTTTTTTAAATAACATACGAGTTCAGCACTTATGCTACGGTGGCTTAAGGAAATTCTCCATCTATGATGTAGAGGCGCGCCCTGTCACTGGGCGACCGCCTGGACAAGATTGTTTCCGATCTCCGGTAGACTCGTCCCGGCTATTCTAACCACGGATTTATTACTAAGCTAAACCGGTTTGCGTAAAAGTACAGTAAACGCGCGGTTTATAATAAATCGTTTCTTAATTTTTTATATGATGTCAAACCACAAAGTGATTGCTTCTCAGGAAAACATACAAATTCTTGTGTTGAGTTTTGACTAGTGCCATGTAATGACAGTAATGGTAGCGTGGGTATATAGATAAGATCCATATTGGATATCTATATATATACATTTTGAATAAATTGTAATCTTAAATCTTATTTTTTGATAGAAAGCAGTCACTTTGTTGTTAAACATATTTAATGAAAATAAAAGAATAACTTTGTTTATAACCACGGGAATTTTATTTAATTTTATAAGGACCGACCGGTTTCGCTTAACACAAGCATCATCCGGGAACAAAATTAAACTGTTTAGTCTTTTAGTCAGTTTAATTTTGTACCCTGATGATGCTTGTGTTAAGCGAAACCGGTCGGTCCTTATAAAATTAAATAAAATCTCGTGATTATAAACAAAGTTATTGTTTTATTTTCATTAAATCTTATTCTTCTTCTTTTACTATATAAAGAGGAATGTCTCGGGCGGGTGGTGTTTGTTTGTTTTGTATTCGTATCTACAGATTTATTTCGAGCTCGACGAAAGTTTGCACACTTCACTTTCGAAACAAGAAAAAGGCCACTAACTGCACACGGTTTCTAAAAATCACCCTCTTCTCCCTTTCCCACTCTTTTGGTATTTCTTGATGAAATTTCGCACATTGACGTTCAAACTAAGAGATAAATTTTTGGGTAGGGCTAGCGGTAGGGGTAACACATGACAATTTCAAAAAAATATTCCAAACCCCAGGCAACCCCGGGTACTTCAGCTAGTAGTATTATAATATTGTGTTATGTATGATAGTAACTATATCTACAATAGAGAAAAATAAAAATAAAAATAAAAGTAAGAAAATAAATACAGTAGAAATAAACTCATTCGTAATAGTATCATTTAATACACGAGAGTTGATTCTACAATAATTTGGTTTGTAGTAATGGATCTCATAACGATTGTATATGTTTTGCTTTAAGAGGAACGGCTGCGCTGCCTGTTTCA
>JAHDVE020002727.1:0-100440 GCA_022606495.2 Halesus radiatus
TATCCAAAGAATGATTGGTTTCTAAAATATGATTGTCAAATTCAGATTCATTGTTATTATTTAAACAAGTTAGGTATTCCTTAATTATAATAGTGAAATTTATAGAAGTGTTTCCTGTATTTAATATAGGTAATCATTCCTCGATAAATCTTTGGATAGAGAACTGTCCATGGACCAACCAACAAATGAATTGCATTTTGTTTGAAATTTCCACTTCAAAGCCGCCAAAGACATCGATCAGGAGTCAACAGTCGATACCACTCCTGTAGATCAAAGTTTTTTGCAACCCCCGTGAAATATACTGCACACATCAGATAACACCTTCTATCATCGCAGTGCATCAGTAGGTCCAAGGGGTGAGATTTTCGCTTCTATTCCACAGTTTTCCCCCAACCTTCCGACACTGTCGTACTCGTATCTCCCCAACTTTTTTTACCCCGTTTCAATCAATTCTAGTGAAATTGTTTTCCTTCTTTCGCTTTCTGTCAGTGTCACCGATACAACCCGTCGGATTCAAGTTTAATAACTTGGCGAGCAAAATCCGGCGGTAAGCCGCAGTCTGGGGTGCGGTTGCTTTGAAAAATTACTCCAACTTCTTTGATATGTCAACGTGTTTAAACTTTCGCTGAGGATGGAAGATAAGCGCACGGTATTTTGGATGTAACAACACTAAAACTAACGCCGTTTTAAATAAATAATTGAAAGAATTTAAAATACACGTACCTACACTTCAAAATCGAAATAAAAGTACAATAACGAAAGCGAAATATAGAAACAGCCGTATCGAAATTAAGACTTACCCGCACTGTGAGAAAACTGGGCAGAAAAACAGATTATGAATAATAATTTCGTTGCTTTTATGTTCCATGGATTAATATATCAAAAATAAATAGCCAGCGATAGCATTTTGCGTAAATGAATAAATGAATCTTTCCTGCTGAAATATTCTTGAACGATGATATTGTTACATTTGTCATGAGTTACAAACATGTTCAAAGCGCTGCAGTAGCACGGTAGCCCAAATATAATATTGTATGTATTATTGTAGTGAACTCGTTAAAAAGTTAAATCTTTCATGAATTGTGTAAGTGAAAAGTGCGAGCTTTGCCTAACTGGTGTTTGTTTAAATTGGGCTCTGAAGTGCTGCGTCTGTTTTACATTGACATTTTTATTTATGTTCGTGTGTTCACATGTTTCAGTCATCTCCCCTCACGGCTAAATCACTGCCTTTATTTGGTAGCTGATAGCTTTCTGTTTACACTGCGAAATTGATAGCCGAACTAAATTTGGCCTTAAAAAACCTTGATTTAGGTATTGGACTCTTTCTATAAAAAAAAAACATTTTACAAAAATTTCAACAATGATTTAAGGACAATAACTTATTTATAATAATTTTATTTGACCAGACTAAATTCGATTAACGCAGTTGTTGACACATATACATAGGCTTTTATTTTAAGTTTTTCAAAAATGCGTGTTCCCGGTCTTATAGGCTCTTTCGGATTCTGTGCAAAAGGAGGGCAGTCCGTCTGATTTACGACCGGTTACCATGATTTTTTTTAAATTATAAAACTTTTGTAATTTTTTCACTTGTTTCTTTTTTACCAAACCGGTTTCACTCCATTACGGGAATCATCAGACTGGCACAATTAAAAGTAAATCCATGCTATATATGGCATCGATGTCAGGAGTGAGTCCTATTGCTTTCTAATATATTATTTTTAGACTTGAAATTTGTTTTATCGCTGACGGAACTGATTTACAATTATGTTTGAAACTACTTTCGGGTTCACTGGTCTGTTAATAGACTAGTTGTCATCTCTGATGCACAGACGCAATGTAAGTATTCTGAGTCTGTTCTACAGGTATTTCTATAGAGCATGCTCGAAAGAACTGGCAGAATTGATCTCTAGTACACAAGTGCACATAAGCGACACTCGATGCACACGAACGGAGCACCTGTTCACAGTTGATATCGGCTTCATGAGAACGGGTCAATTCTCGGACTCATTTTTGTATAAGGCTGCTCGCATATGGAACGAGCTACTAGCAACTGTTTCTCCTCCTTCATATAATCCGGGCCTATTCAAGACACGCATTAATAAATCCCTTTTTGCAGCCCCTACCTTGACCCGCCTCATTTTAAGGCCCAGCTGGGCGATGATATAGTTCCCCAGTCTTTATACAGTACGTAAACGGGCGCTGTTGTCAGGTGTAACATAAAAACATGAATTATATAAGAGATCGATGAAGAATACAGCTGGGTTTTGAAGCAACAGGGTATAGATTTTTTCCCAGTATAGTAATAACGAATCCCTCCATCAACTCATTATTGAACAATGAAGGTACATCACACGTGCCTGCTATCAACATAGTGTTTCCTATCGAGAAAGGCACAGTACGGTGGTACAAAAACTGGTGGTATAATCTACGTGTAATTTCCCTTTTTTTTAAATGAATGAATAAAAAATTAATTGTGTTTTCATGTTATTTTATTTTTTCACTAAATATTGTTTTAAAAAGAAAACATATATATTGTCTTCCATGCCAGAAGTTTACGGAGGACATTTTTATCGAGTAAATTGATTTAGTACAGTGGAAAACTTTAAAGCATTAATTACAAAACGTTTTCAAGACAATAAAATTTGACCAATGAATGAGGAAAAATAATTGTAATTTAGGAGGATTGCAACCAGTATAAGTTTATGCGATTGACACCCTGAAGATGATCTACTCAATTAAATTTATTTAATTTATTCTATTTTACTATTATCTATTAAGTTTTTCATTTTATTTCTTTTATTTTGATGTAATTATCTTTTCGTAATTACTTTTTTATTTTATTTAATATGTTTCTTTTCTTTTTTTTTAATATTATTATTTAACCCTTTTCATTTTTATTATTATATTATTTAATGATTTATTTATTTTATTAATAATAATAATAATAATAATAAATGTTTATTCCGGTATGTGGGGAGGTTAGTGCAGTCCCACACATTCCATATAAAATATACATGCAATAGTTATAAAAAAATATATATATACAAAATATGTACAAGAGAGACAGTAGTAAGGTGATACATCACATATAAAACAAAAATTAAAATAAAATAAAGATTTAAAAAAAAAAAATAAGAATTTAAGTAAATAAGTATATGAAAATCCTTTAAGGTGCTGCGGCACTTATATTATGAGGGGACAATATATTTCTCCAGTATGCGTCGATGCTGGAGGCTGGACTGAGGCGGGCTTCCATGATGAGGATATTCCTGGAGCTGTTTATTGTATTCATTTCTCTAATTATATTGTATGTGTTACATGTGATATGGCAGACTGGGTTTGCACTACTCACCCAGTCCTGCTGAAAAAAAAAATAAAAAAATAAGATAAACAATATAATATTATTTTTTATTGTGCAAGTCCAGATATTTTGAATTGAAAATATTAATAGCCTATCAATTCACCTTAAAGAAAAACATCTAGAAATGTCACTTTTGGCCGATGTAAGGACCGTCAAAATTAACACAAATCCTAAATTTCAGGTTGATCGGCCCCATAATGTCTGAGAAAACCGCCTTTGACCCCATCTGTAAGTGTTTTTGTACAAATTAATGGGATAATAGTCACATTTTAAAAACGTAACTCTATTTTGATTGCAAAGCGAACTAAAAATAATTTTTCGTACAAATGACGCGCGTGTAAAAATATGAAAATATTATACAAAAAAAAATAATTTAATCCTACACCGGATATTACACTTTTCTAAAGATATATACATACAACACGCATAATATACAGGCGGAGATATATTTTTAGAGTGTATATCATTAACTAACTATAAATTGATATGAACCGACGCTAACGCGGACAAGAGTGACATATCGACACCCTTATTAATATTCACCCAATAAATAGAGGGCGCTGTGTCGGCTGTCAAGCAGCTTCCGGCCGCGGGACCAGGCGAGCAGAGGGGCACGGAAGTACATATATTTCACTCAATACTCAATACCCGATAGCACAGCGGCACAGTCGCACAGATGGCCGGACGCCATTGTAATCAAATCTCCGCGGCGTTATCTATCACCATAAATCTGAATGGTTTATCAAAGGATTTGTGCGGCACGTGTTTTCATTTCACCCGGAATTGCTGAATTTTCAACCTCCATCCGTAGCCACAAATCATCAAACGGAATACAGTAACATTGTTTTAAAACCGATGTTTGCCAATTTTTGGACATTATTTGATAGCGCCCAAGTAATGATATAAGACTAGTCTAATGTTAATATTCGTCACGTACATTTCTGGTGAAACTTGAATACGAGTGAATTTTCTTCGGTGTCTAAAATATTACTAAATATAAGTGTAACAAGTATTACAGTAGAACCAAAAGAAGATATATTGTGGAAGCGTGCCGACTGCCGTTGGCTACGACCAAACGGCACAGACTCTCAAAGTGGCGGAGCCAATGATAATTATTGGTTTGCTGTATACTAGAAACAAACGCGAGTCGCCGCTGCGTAGATACGAGTTGCAGTTGTTTGCTTTTACGTGCGTGGTGCCATACTGATGACGGTTCACGACTCATGACGAATCTCCTTTGTTCCGACTGTATATAGTGTTACACGTCATACCACGAAGATAATGAATTGAAGAAAGAAGGGGGAGGCTATCGGTCTTCCAAAGAGTTCTGATACTATCTCTGATATATAGTATTAAAGCATGGTATTGCTAGGAAACGAAAGAAAGTCGATTGAATGCCGTATAAATGGGATCCCTAAAATTTATGTGTGCTAAACCATATGCTACTATTACACGTAAAGGGGTAGTTCATGCGCGTTCTTCGGCGAGTTGGCCCATTATCGTTCCGATGGTGAACTAGTCGGACCAACTTTCAAACTGGTTGGCCCAACTCGCACGAACCGGACATCTATATATCGGCCAATCAGAATGCGTTCGGCTAGTAATATGCCGTATATGGAAAAAAAAAAATGACCAAAATATGTTTACATTGACGAAAAATAATAATAAAATATGCACTAACCCCCCAAAAATGCCTTAATATGCATTATGAAATTAAAACTAATAATTTGTATGGCGACGTTTTTTGTGGAAAGCCACCTTAACGGGGTACACTAGATATTGTTTTATACCGTTAATGGACGGTTGTTATTTATTCTTTGTTATTTATTGCTTGGTCTGTTGTGTGGATCATACATTAAAAAAAATTTGTATCATGAAACAAAAATGAAAACATTCAGAAGTATGAAATGCCCGTCGTGTTAAAATTAAAAAAAAAACGTATGAATATATAAAAAATTAATTTTACTTTGTTCACTTCCGATGTAGAATCCACCATCTTTGTTTCCGTAAACTTTATTTTTATTTTTATTTTGTGTTATCTATATATTTCTATACTTCTAGGCATTGATAAGATACAATGCGGACGTAGCTATCACTTCGACGTAAAGACGTATTATGAAAGCATAATAATGAAATTTTGGAGTTCGGAGTTGGAACATTGGACGATTGTGTGGTAGCAGCATTAGATTTCAAAATTGAAAATTAAATGATTCGGATGAAATGCAAAATTGTTGCGAGCGTCATAAAAAACATTACGAATGGCTGCTTAGATCTTATATGCTTTGGACGTAGGAAAGTATGAAAAGAAGAATGTCAGATTGGTAAGAAAATGTATGCAAATGGATTTAAAAGTCGAATACGATTCTGGAAAGCATGCAATAACCAAGTAAATCAAATACTCGAATTAGTTCATATGAAGACTCGGTTTAAAACAAAAGTATTTATAATAGGATGTATTAATGTAGATAAAACAAGGTGGGTTAAGATAAGGTTTTGTAGCAAATCTTTTATAGCTATCTATCTACTTACTTATATTGGGTAATCGCATGATGACTAGATAATTTTAACATATTTTTACCAAACAAATATAATTATGCCACATTTTAAGAAAGAAATTGTTGTTTGGTAAATAACACTATTTTTGTATTGTCCAAATATCAATGTATTTTACTCAACTCCATAAATATTTCGTTCCATAAATTGAATCACCCAGGCGGGGTACAGTCCGCTTTCCGACATGATATACGACTGTTTTCATCCAAAAAATATTTGCATATTGATTGAGCTTCGTGAGGAAGAGAGCTTTATGGTTGAAAATTGGACGTCTGGCAGATTGAAGTCGTAATTTCATTAAACTTGTTACCCCGTTCCGATTTCGAATCTTTTTTTAGAAATTCAACGAAAAAGGTTGATTAGAAATCGAAGGTTAAGTGAATTATCGCCCTTATCCGGAACGATGAAGGAATTTTTAACACCTTATTTTTATATTTCACGGAAGATTTTCGAAAGCGTATCTACATTTTTGATCGCATTGTTTGACTTGTTAAAACGGTTATTGGATGTCTTAGTTCTACGATTTAAACTAATTTAAAAACACAATTAAGGAAGATAAAATATTTTTTCTAAAATATATCTAAAATCAATCTGATGAATAAAAGTACGACTAAAGTTATCTGATCATATTTGAAGAAGTAGTCGAGAGAAAGATTTAAAAAAATTACGTAAGTAATGGTCTACTTATTTTTTATTTAATTTTTTGTATTAATTACCCAATATAATTTTAACATTTTAAGAAAATATATAAGATATAAATATAAAAAATATAGTTATTATAGAGTATTTTTTTAGTCCTTCTAACTAGAAGATCCTGTTCTGAGGCGAACTAGGTTTCGGATAGAGGGTATTCAGCGATTTCTATATTTCAACTTAAAGATTTGGATAGGGTATTTTCATTAGTTCTATGACCATGGTTTTAAAACACTAGCCTCTTCTTTTTCTGATAATTACTTACGCCAGGTTTTTCTTGACTTGATGTAATTATTAACTAACTAACTAACTAACTACTTGACCATCACGCCATTTCCCCGCAGGAGTAGGCAGAGAGGACGGACCGCCAAACAACTCGATCTTGGCATACACTTCTTGCTTCATTCACATTCATACATCGCCACATACATTCTTTTCTATTATTCCCACTTCTGACATGGCCCGACTCAAGTATTTGATTCACTCGATCGTGCCATGTCTTCCTCTTGCGTCCCCAGCTTCTTCCATTCACATTCGCGTAATATATGAATGAAGCAAATACATGGACTGAACTAAACGATATAGCTAACACGGATATCAATCAACTGAAAATGTGGTGTGACATAAACTTGCTAACGTTGAATTAAAAAAAAACTTATTATATCCCATTTTGCACAAAAAACAAACACCTAAAGAAATAAATACTTTTATCCATTCTAGAATATATACACAACAACATAACTGCAATGTATCATGTTTAGCTATAGAAAGCAAGAGCGAAATTAAATACTTAGGCATAACAATAGGCCAATACCTAAAATGGTCCCCTCACATAAACTTACTCAAAGACAGAATAAGGAAACTAATATACATCTTCAGATGTTTAAGACATATTCTAAACAAAGAATTACTTAGAATGACGTACTTTGCTTTCTGCCAATCAATAATACAATATGGCATTGTAGGATGGGGTGGAACTTATAAAAATCACACGCAACTTCTTTACATAACACAAAAATTAATAATAAAAACAATTCTAAACAAGCCATACACATACTCGTCAGATCTTCTATTTAAAGAATTCAATGTCAGAAAATTAAAAGAATTATATTTCTATCATGTAACTTTGCAAATTTATAAATATAATATTCTAAACAAAACTGGACCATTTAAAAATAATAGAAATCTTAGACAAACATCATTTCTTCCAATTCCAAAATGCAAAAAAACAATCGGACAATTTAATTATAAATATCTTGGAGTTAATTTTTTTAATTCATTACCAGAAAAAATTAGAAACATTAATAATGATTTAAAATAATTTAAAACACAACTTAAAAAACACACTGAAAATATACACTGAATAATATAACATAGAAATAAACAAAGAACAAAAAAATAACACACCCCCATACACACAAGCTCAGCTTCATTATAGGGGTACATCTTATATAAATATTGAACTTTTGAAAAATATTGTACCCTTGTTTAATTATTAATTATGTATCTTTTTTTGAATAAATTAAATTTAAAAAAAAAAAAAAAAATAATTCTTCTTACACTCCTTTCTTCGTTCATTTGCTATACATGCCTAAACCATCTAAGTGTCCCTTTCTTAATATTAGTCATTACGCTTATATCAGTCTTGCATTCTTTATGAATCTAAAATTTTTTCACGAATGGTTTTATCACACATTAGTCTCAGAGATCTCATTTCTACTACATCAGTTTACTTTCATCCTTCCTCTACCAATTCCATGCCCTACTGCCATACATCAGGATTGGTATTAGCACTCCATTGTGGACTACTTGTATTAATTGGGAAGTACGTTTACGAGAGATGAAGTTATTAATAGATTTAATTTGTTTGATACTAGGTTAAAGTTTGTTTTATAAATTTGCAGTTAAAAATTCATAGCTTTTTCTTCAAAGGTAGTATTACACTTTGGCACATTTAGTGTGTCTATTTCCTTTGCTAGGGTATTATAATTATATGAGGAGTTTAATCTTTTTTTGACATTATTTACGAGAATATATACATGAATTAGAAAATCAACACACGCTGCCGACGGTTTTAACTGCATTTTTGACATCGCGCTCCCCCACGCTGATAAAACAGAACAGTTTTGAACATACGTAAAAGGACAAAGTATGTTCATGGTGATACGAATTGAATTGCAGATTATTTTGCGTATGAGGGGAAATTACCATTTCTACTTTACGCGTCTACACGACGATTAGCATAGGACTCTAGGACATTAATACCGTAAAATATTTTTCTTAAGGTCGATTTTAGCAAAGTTGCAAAGCAAATTATTAGAAAATTGGTTTGATTTGACTATAATGCAAAAAAAATAAATCTTTAAAAATAGAAATCAAAACTAAAAGTTGCACCTTTGGCTACAGTTTGTTTTTAAATATGAAAATTTGACATCGTAATTTTTTTTCAGAAATGTAATCTAAATAATTTAAAATATTACATAAAATATTCATCTCAATCCTGTAGCTAACCATTTTCAGATCCCTGTCTTAATTTCTTGTTGTGAGGTGAGAAGAATAACGAAAAAGGGTGGGTGATATGGAGAAACTGATTTGTCATCTCTTGTCTCTGAATACATGGGTACGGCTTGATTATTTTACAAAATATTAACTAGCCTTATTCAACACAAGATATTCATAGAAGCACAATAAAAAATTGCATATGTTCTAATAAATAAAATAAATAAATAGCAAATATGCGTTCCTAGTAACTTTTCACTTATGAATAGTAGCTTTTGCTTGAGCGATACTGAAAATTTCTTCCTCTTTGAACTAACATAAGTTTTTCCGACATGTTAAATCTTACCCTCACGTGCCGCCGTGTGATATGGCAGCTTTATTACTTGAAAAGTACTGACAAAAGTCTCAAACTTGTTCATAGGAAAGATTTGAACAAATTTAGTTCGGCAAATCTTGCAAGGAACCGTTTTAAAGTGTTCCACGACAGTGCAGTTGGAAATTCTTGGTGCGGGCTGCAGGAACTATAGGAATAGGGTGTGTAGAGCACGGAGCACGAAGAATGGAAGTATAGTGTATGGCATGGAAGTAGTGCAGATAGTAAAACGAGGAGGATAGTACCTACATATGGACAGAGCCGTATCAGTGATGGGGTGACCGGAGTACAGGCCCCGGGCATCGACGTCCTTCAGATGGTACTGGAATAAAATAAAAACCATCGTGTTATGAGTTTTCTGAGTAATAACCTCAAATTATTCCCTTTTTAATGCAATTCCGAATAAAAATATCTATAGCGTTCCCGATTTAGGGGAATTTTGTAAGGCTGATGGAAGTTGGAGAGAGTGAGGAGAAGGGATAAGAAAATGCTGGTATATTTGGTAACTTTATATAGCTAAAGCCACTTCAAGTATTGCTTCCATTTTGATTTGTGATCTCTCGTCAGGTAACACCGAGAGCATCTCCTACTCTAGATTAAAGTATATAAGATTAACAGTGTTTGGATGTGACAAAAAAACTTATTCGCCTGGTTTTCAACCCGCGTCCTGTAACTGATGAGCTTGTCGCACTGCAAAGAAGTTGGTTTACACTTCTTTCATGCATGTCTAAAAAGTTATTGCTCATCTGTAATATGTTTTGTGTTAGACGAGACTACATGCAATGATCACTCATCGCGATGTAGGTGCACCTGCATTTATACATCGTTATAAATGTTATAGAAACTCACAAACTCCTCTATTTAGTAAGAAAATTCATATTATTCTCATTTTACAGGTATCCGAATTCCGTATAAACTTTAAAATGTATTTATTTATTATATTATATACGCCCTTAAAGCCTTTTATATGTTTTATGATATAAAGTACATTATTCAATTTTGGAATAACTTATTGAAGCTAATAAACCTCAATGTAATATATTTTCAATCATTGAAGATAATATTAACAAATCTCAAAATGAAACATGAATCAGAAAAGACATAGAAAAGAAAAAAAGGTAACGGTAGCACTTAACGGAATCGAACCGAGGACCTCATGGTCTATTGCGCTCTAATCTACTGAGCTACGGCTATTCCAATCCGTTCCATCATCCTTTTCGGTATCATACCACCATGAAGCAGGCCACCGCCTTGTATGGTGATCTAATGTATCTACTCCATATAAATATCTCCATTAAATATCATGTATTTTATAAATAACTATTTTATAAATATCTAGATTTTTAAGAACTGCTAATATCATCTTCAATTAATTCCTTTATGTTTTGGCCGCTACCTTTGTACCATGACCACAAAATTGTACCCGAATTTATTTGTAATCTTTTTAGATAATATCTCGGGTAAACCTATCAATTTTTTATTTTGTATGTGTCATCTCTTGACATTTTTCATTATTTATTGTACATCGAATTTGGAGAACAATTTTTTTTAATTGTCTCACTTAAAAATTTAACAATAACTCTCAGCATAATATATTTCATTGTGTGCAACAAAGGCGGACAGAAGCCGATTTAATATTTCTATATTATTTCATATTCCTTTGACACCAATGAAATACTAGTCATTTTAAAATATTAATATCGACTATACTAATCTTCTGTCACTGATTAATTTAGTATACCTTTGAGATACTGCCAGATAGCACTATTACTACACGAATAGTTACAATAAAAAAAAAAATAAACAAATGAACGTCCTATTCATACTTACAAAAATATTGGCCTAAACTTTAATATCGACTAATCACATCGACACCACTTACACATTTTCTATTTTTATTCTATATTTTTTTTTATTTATTAAACTTTAAATGTTTCCACTTCATGGAGTTTAATGTAAACTAATATATTTTTATAAAAATATAATTTCACATCACCAAGTTACCGCTTCATATGAAAATATAATATATGTTTTACATTTTTATTTACATATTCCTTATTTCTAATACTTATTTAGTATTGGTAATTATTTTTGAAGAGGTATGCTAAATTAGCCTTCCTTTGCCAGTTTAATATATATCATATTTCTGCGAAAGTATTACCAGCTGTATGGAGTCTAGGTACAAGCGAGTTTACAAATGTCGGTCCTGTAATAATTATTGCAGTAAAATAGAATGAAATATATTGACTATTTTTATTTAGAAAAGTAAACCACTGCTGTCTATAATTCAAAAGTAATTATGATTTATACTTACAGTACGTAATACGTGTTCCCCCCCACATTTTTTTTAGAATGGGGGATATTACTATATTTTTGTATCGCTTCGCCAAAATGTCTGACTCCGACCCTGCTGTCGGAACCTCGTACACGAATTCCCGCACTTGGCAACTACTGTTCCGAATTCAAAGTTCGCCTTTCTAACAGCGATATCTGTGGACGACTAGAGCAAATAGCAAGTTATCCAAACAATTCCCAATTCATAACTCCCAACATTTTGGCAATGCACTCTATTCGTGGAATTCGAGAGAATCTTGGTTGGAATTCAATTGCATTCCCGTCTATGTGTGCCAAGGGAGTACGTTTTTAGTGCATCAGATCTGTGCCAATAATAGATGGAAGTTCTTATTGCGCAGATGAACTTGGAGCGGCAAAGTCAATGCTGTAAGATAGAGTTTGCAATTCAAGCAAAGTTCCGATGTCCAATTTTAATTTCCGTACTAGTTTTCTACATAGTTATTACAGTGCGAGATTATAAAGTACTAACGGATAAACTTTGTAAATTAATCAGGTTTAAAAAAAAAACAAAACGTAATGACAACCTCAGTAGAAGAGCGGAAAATTCTTTGATTTTAGACCCAGAATACAGAGTTCGCGAATTCAAACGCCCGTGGGCAAAAAAAATGGCAAGAAAAATTATTCGTATGAATTTTCAAATATAATTTTTACATTTTATTTGTACCACATTCCGGATAGTAGTAAATTTTCTCAGAATCGCTATTGTGGAAGACCGCCATTTTGAATAGATTCTTTGGCGATGATTGTAATGGCTTTAGTGATGTATTAGAACAATTTAAAACTTTTATAATTTTATATGGACAGTTGAAAACAGTTTTAAAAAATAATTATAATTGTTTTCCACCAGGAATTGTCTGTATCAAAAAAATTTCTAAGACGGCTTTAGTCTTTTTAAGTTACCAGATATTTCCCAACCATCCCTTTCTCACTTCCTTCCATCCTCACAAAATACCCTAAATTGGGGATGTTACAGCCTACCAGCTCTGGCCAGTTATGACATTTGCGTAGTAATCACACGTAACACAATAAAAATCTGCATTTAACAAAACCCGTCTTCGTAGATTTAAAAAAATAATAAAAAATAATTTTTTGCGAAGAAAAGAAAAATAACCTTTAAAACATAGTAGAAGGCGAATATAAAAAGCCTATAGAACTCGAATATGAATATTTATATACTGAATAATAAATCTATTTATCTTGAGAAACACGAGTGTAAGTGTAGGCGTACTGGAATATTTGAATTTTATTATTTCTCAAAAGCTTATTATGACGTATTACACATATATTAAATAGAAACAAAAAATTAGGAGCGTTTTTTATCGGTGGTAGGTAACTATTTGATAAAAATGGATTCAAGGATACGTGGGTCGCTATTAATAAAGTTCATTAGAGTATTTTGAAAGCACGTAGATGATATTTTATCTAACCGTATGAAAATGTCAATACTGAGTTAAAAATGGTATTATGGTTTAGGTACTTTCGCTTAAGTAAATAAGAAAGTAATATTGTTGGTTAAAAAAAATATTAAACGTATTTGTTACTTATTTTTAAGCAAAAATAATGGTTATATCGATATTATCAATAAATTACAAATAAACACGTGATTGTACAATGCACATAATACAGAGGTGAGTTTGTTGTCCGATGGCGATTTCTTATAAATATTTCAGACTATAATATATGCAAAAAAAAACAATTCTGCAAAAATAAAAAAATAAAACATTACTAATGTTAGGTCGTGATATTTAATGGTAGAGACCGGTTAGGGAATGGTTACTTAGTTAGTTACCTGTTAATATCTATTAAAAGCTTCTTACGCTTTTTAAGGTCCAGTCCTAAAAATTATAAATATTTAAAAAAATACCATCTCTTCTTGTGCCACCAATCTTCTAATAAATGTAATATCAATAGAAAAGGAGGATAAAATAGCAACTGTATAACTTTCATCTCTGTACTTAAATTTGCTAATAAAACTGTGTTCATCTGAAGTGACCTGCAAGTATGTTTTTATGTATCTGTCTGTACATAATTAGTTAAAGGATAGGAAGTAATATTTGTACAGCGCACTTGAAGTGATTTTTCACAAAAACGGCGCTATACAAATCATCCAATTATTATTATTATTATTATTACCTGATATATAAATCATATTTTTTCAGTCAAATATATCTAAATTGCGACAAAAAAATAATTCTTAAAGGTAAGACTTAAATACTAAAAGACAATAGTATATTTGTAATTGAATCAAACGTAAACAAGCTTAAACAATTTTCCGGCCGATATTTTATCATAATTTATGATAATAATTTCTAACTCTCTTATAACAGCCACGTATTAAAAGTACCTCTGTAAGGAGATTTTAATTACGAAGAGTAAAAATTATCATCATATAAAAATGTACTTATCTCTAAATTATAGGATGAACGTATCGACCAATAAACGACTGGTGTTCAACCCATCCATGCACTATCACATTTACTTTACCCTAATTAAAACTTATTTGCTTTCCTGTGGATGTTTTTTACTATATAAAGGTCATCCTATATGCACACCCGCCTTACTTATGTTGTTTATATTGTTTAATTAAATATATTTACTTACCTTCGTGCATAATTTATGTATGTTAATAAATTCTGTAACTTTATCGTAAATCAGTAAGTTGTATAATACTTAGGTATCATTGTCTTACCCCTTGTTTTACTCTCTTGTCAGAAGTCATAATCATGGCTATTTTTAGTTGAAACCGTTGCTCTTACAAATGTTGTTTTAATTCAAAATGTATCCCGATCTTTAAGGTTGTAACAGACTTTTACTTCAATTGGTTTTCGGTTCATTCTTACCATTTTTTTAAACTTTCAATAATCAGTTATAATTTTTGTTTAATGTTTTACAACGTATACCCACTTATTTTACGTTTAAGTCACACCGACTTATAATCCACATTCTAAAAAATTACACAAGCTATAAATATTTTATATGTGTACGGAAAATCAATTTTCTTGATGCAATTCTGAAACGGCTTTTGGCGCAAAACGTGTTCGGATACAATTCAATTCTTCCTTTCTATTACTTATAGGAGCTGCGGACGTGTCCAAAACTCCTCTTGCGAGCAAAGCAAAGCAAGATGTCATCACATGGACCGTGCTGAGATGAACAAACGCCTTATCTCTCCCTTTGTATGGGGACCCAGTAGCTGACTGTACTATACGGTAGAATATGTGTACATACTTGCATTGTTGTTTGTACGATGGAGGATATTTGATAAATTACTATATTAAATTGTGTGATTATCAAATGTAATCAATTAAGTACATATAATTATTCGAGTAAGGCCAGATGCGGACGGGTGACATTGTCGCGACAACAGTTTCGTCAGTGCTTCAAAATTCATATAAATCCACAAAAAGTCTTCCTCATGTCACCTCGCACCTCCATGTACTGCAATGTACTGAATAGAGCTCCGATGGATTTGAAACAGTGAAAAAACTGTGGCTTTGACAAAAAAAGTCACCCGAGTAATATTTCCCCTCTCTAGAATCTATTACTTATAGAATATTAGATATTTTTTATTTAAATTTATGGTAGAATTATTCCTGGATTGTACGGCAACTATTTGTTCTCTTAAAAAAATGAATCAATTTCAATACGTGGAAAGAAGAATTATTATTGAATCGGAATAGCCTGCGGATACTGGATCAACTATTGTAATGAAATGTGTGTGCTTATCAAATAATAAATACGTAACATAAAATCATTCGCCTTTAATAAAACCAATATTTTCAAGAAGCGATTATTTGTATTTTTCTCCAAGCCGTAATGATTCAGTTTCCACCTACTACTTCCTGCATTATTTGTCCTCTTTGTACCGAGTTAAACTCTATTCGATACGTGGAAAGAAGGATTACTGCGGAAGGAAACCGCCATACCGACACTACACGATGTTCTCAGTTAAACAAACAGTGAGGGGAAAAACCGTTTTTCCGTTTTGCGTCTCGCTGTAATCCTGATAAGAGCGATCGGAGCTAAAAAGCGAAACCTCTGAGTCGGAAAGGTAAATATCAAAGGAAATCCGAAAATTTTCCTCCGTGCATGCGATTTCCTTTTACGTTCGTCCGGGAAGCTTTCTCCCGCCGCCCTCGCCGCCGCTGCTTACAGCCCTCTGTTTGTTGTAAAAAGTCATCGGCAGAATATTGGAAACTGCAGTGTACTAAACAATAAAAACGGCACGCAAGAATGGGGTGCCGAGCAATTTTCTGTTTTTTACGTTATCTTTTATACATCCTAATAAGCAATCGTCTGGGGGGAGCGAAGACGGCGCGAATAGTATTCCTGTCGTGTAGATTGCATAGAAACGAAAAATGAGATTTTTATGATTTTATCAATAAAAAGAGAACATGATGTCAGGACCGTAAAACATTGCAGATTGCCCTCAATATTACGCGAGGAGATAAAACCAGCTTTATTCGCAGCAACACATAATGAAAAATGTTATCAATAATGCCGCGTTGTCGTCATTACTCGTAAATATACTAGAGATTTTTAACGTTTTCATTATTAAGTTGACGTCCCGTGTTAGAGAGCGGTAAGATTTTATTTAAAATGTGTGATGTGTGAACAGTTAAAAAAACATTAAAAACCTTCCGTCAAATATTTAACCAGCATTTTAAACAGACAATAGTATAGGTAAATTTTTAATTAATGGTAAAGATAAAAAGGATAGTTTAGGCCACGTGGGCATTTATTCCAATGCAACGATTGCTTAGCGTTCTATATAGGCAAAGCATCGCGTAAATCCGGGTAAAAGAACGCTTAGATGTCTAAATAATAATGGGTTCTCAGAATTTGCCAACCATCTCTTAGAAACAGAGCACACATTCAATAAAAATATAGGCACTAGTTTACTGCATAAAAATGGAACAGGCATTCGTCTAGATCATTTAGAAGCGTTAGAAATAAGGAAAGCCAAAAACACTAATAGTAGACTCATAAATAATCAAATTAATTTAAATAAAAGTACAATTCTTAAATTATTCCAAATAAACAAAGTACACATCCTTGCCGGTCAGGTGCCTGCTGATCTCCCACCCTTGGCCCTCTACTCGCCTGTTTTTATCAATCTATAACACATGTGTATATAGTTTAGTTTAGCCCTGAAGAAGCTACGGTAGTAGCGAAACCCGGTCGGCAAAAGTATAAATAAAAGTGATGTAAACAAAGTTATTGTTTTATTTTTTAAATTAAAATAACGGTTAATTTATTCGGAAATTAAAAAGGGTATTGGTAATAAAAATTAAAACATTCCAAGAGTTTCATTATAATTACCGATACAAAAATAATATAAACAGATTGCCTGTAAGTGGTTTCACCGCAGTTTGATTATACCTTCGGAAGGCGAAACAACTGTCACACGTAATAATAATTACCCGGTAGAAGTTTTTTTTAATAAATAAAAGTAAATAAAAACATATGGTTATTATTTTTTTTAAATTAACTTATTATAAAAAAAATGATACGATCTGCACCCAGAGGTCACGGTATCAAGAACCGACTTGGACAAACAAAAAGCTTCGTTTGGAGTTCTAAATTGGATTGAAATAATATACTCTCAGAATCGTCTAGGAGAAAGACCGCCATACAGAATTTTGAAGTGACTTGAAATGGCTCTAGCAAGGTTTAGCGACCAGATATATATAATAAATAGTATGGTACTTCCAAACCATTTTCTATATTTTTCCATTCACATTCGTGAATCCCATTTTCGTCAGCCTGGGAAGATTCCCCAAATGGGTATGCCATAGTTTCGAGGAAATAAAACTCATCAAAAAAGTGTGCATGGCACGAAGTTTGTTCACATCATTATATATTATATGCGTACCTCTATATTCCCCGGATACCTTTACAATATCGAAACTTCCAGTTAATATCACGCGTTGAACTAACAAGTTGTGTCTAACAACAGTATCCTGGTTTAATTAAGGCAAGACGTCCACGATAAATTATCGTTACATCACAAGTACCCCCTAAATAGTGAAACTTTGGGGAATGGTACGATGGAATATTCTGGGTGAAAGTCATCTTAAGTATTATGGAAAATAACAAGCAAATAATATGAATGCCTGGAAAATTATTCATACAAAATAAGATGCCATGAACAAAAGAACATAGAAATTTATGCCTTAAAATTACCAGTGACGATAGTGGAAGAACGATTTAAATAAAAAGTTTTTATAATTTTTTGTTGTCGCTTTTCAACGATTACGTTAACCCTCTCAGATGCGAATGAAATATTTGACGCTTGTAGAATCATTTGACAATTACGAAGGATTTTTTTTAACTTATGAATTTACTTTACGGTACGAAAGGGTAAATACATTTAGATCGTTTTTAAAGAAAGCATCGTTTAGTATGTAGGGATGGGGGTGGTGGTAGTTAAAACAATATTTATTAATAGATCCAAATTCAATTCTGTATTTAAAATTAATAATTAAAACGAAACAATTAGAGTAAAATAATTGTACGTTTTCAGTACTAAACGGTTTTACTAAAATATGTTTAAACGGCTGTTGTTTCTTCTTATACTTTGATATGAATTAAAAACATATGGCAACTCACAACCAACCCTACGTGTGACATTGAATGTTAGAACCTTTGTTTGAAAACGCGTAACAAGGCTGTGCTTTCGGGGTGTTTCTTTATTATTTAAATCAATACCCCCTCCCCTATCAGTCTTCTTCCATCCCTTGGAAATAAAAATCGTATATGTTTTTAAATACTCATCGTTGCTTCCACCCAATGCAATGTGACAAAAAATAAAATAAAAAAATCTGATGAATATTGCAATATATCTAGGAATGAAATGCTTTAAAAAACTGAATATGAAATATTCTAGTACGAACATGACCTTTTCATCCTATTTCGAATTATTAAAATTTAATGAGAAAGTGTCACCATTTATATTTGAAAACGCATTAGGGGAAGAAAACTGATCTATTAGAAAATCGTTGTTGGGTATTAACTTATTATCTACGAAGAGAAAAGGGTGCGTTCCATAAGAAAATTGACCCTTTCTCATTAGTTGCATTAATTAGAAAAAAAAATCTTCTTACATTTTACGAAATCTTTTATATATTCCGTAATAGGTGATTCATTGGAGAGGTTCAAATTTTTTTATTGTCTATATGTGTTACTAAGTCAAAGCATAAAGTATTTAATTTGGTACGAAAATTGATTGTTCTTCTTTTCACGTACCTGAAAAATTATTAACTATCGTTATTTTATTACCTTAGGACAAAAGTACAGAGAGATACGCCTGTGTACCATTATGCAAACAGATAGTAGTTGGAATTGGTTCGAAATAGTTTGAAACACCCACTCACCGCCCCCTTACCCCTCAGAAGTCATACGATACAGTACACCACTAAACAAGCAATTTTTTTAATGTTTTTTATAAGAGTTCCAATTGCTCCCAAACGTCTGAAGTTAGTAAAACTATGGCATCCCTAATTGGGGGATTGCGGAGCTGAAGGTTATGATGGGGGAGGGGAAGGAGATGCTGTAGAGAAGGGTGAGGAAGTACCTGGCTATTCAGATCTGGTCACCAAACATGGCTGAAACCATTTCAAGCAACGTTTCGATTCCGAATGGTGGTCTTTCACCAGGGCGATCATTACATCTTACATCAATTACCCGTTTCAAAGCTTTTTTGTATAAAGTTATAAACAAAAATATTTTTATTGTAATTCGTGTTCTAGAATAATCTATAAAAAATACGTTTTATTTTTATTTCTAATTAATTAAAGATATTACGAATAATTTATCGAAACATACAACTTAAAGTAATCACTTAGAGTAATGTCTACAATCTGATAAATGTCTCTTGCAAAAATGAATACAAATATATTAAACAGAAGCCAAATCTTTTGACTAGGGGAAAAATAAGATAATACGAACGTGTGTACGAATTAATGAGAATAAACCGGGCCTATTTATGAAGAAAACTGTAAGAGATTGCTTCAGTAGTCCCAGCAATCGAAAGAAGACTGTTTATAAATATGTATGAAAAGAATAATAAAATCACAAAAGTAGGTATATATTGATCTCCAGAAAGAGCAAATAGGGAACCTCGTACATTACCCCCGCAGATACGATGAACATACAAATGGGTAATTTTCTCGCTTGACTCGTTTTTATGAAAGAGGCGATATTATAATTCGATAATACCCCATCGAATCTATGGAAGCCTGGGATAATAATTGAACTAAGGCGCCTTTAGTGGAACTTGCAGGCGAATTGGAGGCATTAAGAACTCAGCCTATTTCCGGTCATAAGGAGGTCATTGTACCGCCAACAAAAGATCCCTGCAAGTATTTCGCCATTGTTATCTAGAGTGCTGTGCAGAATTACTTAGTGAGGTGGAACTATTGGCCATTATAAGTTAGTTACCTTTAGCACAGCCCACAGTCATTCCCACTTGGGGCAGAATACAAATAAAAGGTGTTAAGAAACACGTACAACATATTACGAATCTTTTCTTTTATATTTTACCAACTCACGACAGTCCACCCTTAGGTCAGCAGCGTCATCAGCTATCGGCAGGTTGAAGGAACCAAAGCGCACACCTAATACTAAGTTCGGTGATCGTGCTTTCGGAGTGTCAGGACCTAAAGCCTGGAATGAACGACCGCATGACTTAAGAATTATCAAAGACTCAACAGAATTCAGAAGTAAACTTAAAACACATCTTTTCAGACAATCGTATCCATAAATTCACCTGTAAATTGCTTAGCTAGGCTGGCCGGTTAGTACTTACCTAAAGTCATTAAATAAAAAAAAAAATAATTAAAAATTCACGCATCGGTGCGCAAATGCGTCCACAGCCCGCAACACTGCAAACATCCAAAGTGTAAAATAAAAAAATAAAAAATAAATAAATAAAAACGTTAATATTTATTAAAAGCTTCTTACGCCGAGTAAAGTAATTTTATAGATATTTTCGAGTCCTAAAATTCATTTTATGAATACTTTCCAGTCCTAAAATTAATACCAATAATTCAATAAATACCAACCCTTCTTGTGCCACCGATCATCTAATAAATGTAACATTAATAGAAAAGGAGAAACAAATAACCATGTAAAACTATCATCTCTATAATTAAATTTTTCTAAACTGTGTTCATCTGAAGCGACCTGCCAGGTAAGTATGTTTTTCTGTATCTGTCTGTACATAATTAGTTAAGAAATATTTGTACAGCGCCCTTGAGGTGATTTCTCACAAAAACGGCGCTATACAAGTCATCCAACTATTATTATTATTATTATTACCGTCAGATACTCAATTGATAATATCGATTCGCTGGGTGTTAGATTTACTTGTCTGCAAAGGATAAATGTTTTATAGTCGGTATGAAAACTCATACTAAATATGAAACTTCTCTTTGTCATGCACTTATAGATTATTATACATAAACATGTCACAAATATGTTGCACTTATATACCAACTGTGTATCATGTTCTTTTTTTGTTAACTTAAAGGCATTTTTTTTCTTTTTTACACAAAATTATTTAAATGTTAGAATATGTAGAAGCCCATAGGGGGGTTAATAAATTAATAAGTAAAAAATAAAAAAAAAATAAAAAAAACTTAATAAAATAATTCGAAAAATTCCCAAAATATTTTCAGTTTATTATTATAATGCTAGAAGTAATTTTAAAAATATTGTCAGGTTCTTCGTAATCCGGAATGTTCACGATTTATATAAAAAAAAAACAATAATCATAACTTGTATACGAGTACATGTACTACAGAAAAGGGATCTTTTTCAGACAATTTTCGATTAATCACTGACTAAATAAAAATAATAAAAATCGTCTGGTAACTAAGCAGTTAAACGATATATGTGAAGGGGTTAAATTACATGTGTAGGTACATGATCCCTACAAATAAAAATAAAAACATTCTTGCAAAACAAATATTACACCCGCACCTCAAACGAGCACTTCTCACAGATATTATTAATGGTAATTTATTGTCCTTTCCCTCGTGAGTTAATTTTGAGCTACTTTTCGTAATATAACTATAATTTACTTAGAATTTTTTTTGTATATTATTTAATTTAATATAAACTCATGTATTTGTTTCAAGCCACTTCATATTAATATAATGATCGACCGGCTTCGGAAGTACCCTTCCTTCATAAGGACTATATAAAGACTAACCTAAGATATAAAATAATGACAGACATACATGAATATTTAGGTGTTGGAGTGGGAGCCGACTAAGGAGAAGGCGTAATTAGGGGGTTTTCAGGAGGAACCGAGCTGTTCGCTGGAAAAATATCAACAAGAGAACTAACTACACGATATTATGATAGGTTATTCAATTTCTTAGAATTTGATTTTCTATTTTCAAGTGCTTCTAAATTATGTAATTTATCATCTATAAATATATCTAATTATTTATTTACGTAATTAACTATGATAAAAAATGTACGATATTTGGAATAATAAATTAGTTTAAGAACTTGCACGTATCGCAACAGCCTCGCACATCAAAATTTATTGTTGTTTATCCCATCAGAATGCTTAGAAAAGTTATGAACCGGAAATTAGAGAAAGTGTTTCATGGCTCTGATATGTTAAACTTTGGCCGAGATAAACTGATGTCAGATCAATTCTCAATATTCCTATATTTGGTCCAGCCAAGTAAAAGCCACCACTTGCCTTGACTTGGTCTAAAGAACGCGTAACTAAATTCAGGCTCCAGTCCGCAACTTGAGGAAGGCTTCACTATCACGAATAGTGTTTCAGTTCACAACTTAAACATGGTTAGGGCGAGATGGCTTTACCCACAGTTGAAACTTTGCTATATGAAATGGTTAGAACATTGTTCTATTATTTAAACTTTCGAAGAGGATCTCTTAAAATATAGGCTGTTAAAATAAATAAAAATCCTAATTTTTATCAGGACTTTATTTTTTATTCAAGTCGAACGTATTGTAGGCTTTTTTAAACGCACACTTAAAAAACGGTTTTTTATAACATATCTATTTTTATTCAATGAAGAAAATAATATTAACATAACCTAAATGAAAGATGAAACTGGAAAAAAAAACGGTTTCATCTTTCATTTAGGTTATGTTAATATTATTTTCTTCAACGACTAAATATTATAATAAGGTTTTTAATCTCAATAAAAAGAATTAATAATTAAAAAAAATTTAATACATTCTTTAGACTTTTATGAAAAGTCAACAGATGTCTCATATATATAAAAAAAAATCTGATATTAATCCTTATTTAGTTTGCAATTGTGTTCGTGAAGGGCTTTGTAAACATCATAAAAATAGCTGCCAATAATATGAGATTAAAAATGGAAAGTAATATTGACACATCTTGAATTTGAGATGTGATATCGATTAAAATAATATAAATTAAACTCGTCTAGTCTAGCTAAGTTGGTTAAGCGGTTGCCCCGGATAGGCAGAGGTCCTGAGTTCGAGTCCCAGATGTGACTGAAATCTTTTTATTTTCTGTTGTTTTTTCCGGGTTCATCTTTTATTTAGGTTATGTTAATATTATTTTCTTCAATGATTAAATATTACAATGAAGTTTTTAAAGCTTAATAAAAATAATTGATAATTAAAAAAATTGAGTAACAATTTTTAGGTCGCATAGGTTAATTTGTAACAAACAAGAAACTCTGTAGGTATACACTTCTGATAATGATGTCCCCGCAAAACATCTCTGAGAAACAGCAACAACCTTTTATCTTGCCTATGTTTATTTATTATTGCTAGCGTTTTGCCTGTTACACCCAACGGAGGTGATTACATTATATTATTATTCTCAAATGTAAATTCGTAACTTAATGCTTTCAAATTTGTACTTGAATTTATTTTTCTTTATTATTCCCCAAATTAAATCACAATGTGATACCTACTATTTAATATTTTCATAATATTCATAATAATTCATTCAAGTTCTCATTTCAGTCAATCTGACCTAACCGAACTTAACATAATCCAATCTAACCTAACCTGACCTAGTTCAACCTAACCTAATCTGACCAAACCGTATGCAACTTAAACATATTTCACCTAACCTAGCCTATCCAAACCAAACCAAGCCAAACCTAACCTAACCTAGTCAAACCAAACGTAACCTAACCCTTAATTATGTTAACCTAACAACCGTTGACATTGTTTTTTTTTTCTTGAAAACGGCGCCATAAAAATGGTTTGATTTATTGAAAACAAATAAATTATAACAGTAAAATAGATTCTTTAGAATTAAATAAATAGAGTACATTTAAAAATACATTTTTTTGTTGATTTCTGTTATAAACCATTTTTTGTGGTTACTTTATCGCTTATCGTTAAAAAAAAAAAAAACTTTTCATATTTTTCACAACACATGAACTTACTTCAGATCCAATATGGAATGTTCATGTAGGTACTTACTTACCTAATCACAATTGAATCGCATGCAATAATTCAATTTAGAAAAAATGGCCTAAAAGTAAAGCCCGTTCCCACCTTTTATTTTATGCTATATTTCTTCAAATTAGAACGAATCTTTCTTTGATATCACACTTAGGCTGCTCTCTGACGGTCCGGCGAGGAACGAACATTTCATTCGTTACTGCAGACACTGCACAGAAATGTCAAGTTTGCTAAAGTAAGGTAACGATTTGCAACGCAGTCCATTGTGGGACTTTTCTGCGTAGTGTCTCCAGCAGCGAGTGAAAATCCTCAACGGACCATCAGAGAGCAGCCTTAGTCCATTCTACTTCAATACGTGTACTCGCAAAGAGACGAAGAAAATCTGTGCGCAAAATTTCGTACGAATATTCTTAATCTTAATTTTTTTTTTGATTTCATGTTAAACATAATACATAAAATGGTTTGAAACCCTGCTTATGGTGACCAGATCTGAATAGCCAGGTATTTCTCCACCTTCCTCTCCCACTTCTCCTTTCCTTCCCCAATACCTTCAGCCTCACAACATTCCCCAATTGGGAATGCCATAGTCTCACTGGCTCCAGACGGTTGGGAGCAGTTTGGACTCTTGTGCGGTATACAATGCGAAATATTTATTGAATAAATAACATTTAATTTGAAAAAAACATGTTTTAAAAAATCGACAGATTAGGTTTTTAACGGATATTCCCTGCATGACAAACACGAGCGATGATCACTACATTATAGAGACTATATCAGACCTAATGTATTTTGTCATATAGTCGATTTATTTATGCTATTGGTTCAGTTCTAACAAATGAAAGCTCGTTTTACACATACAACATATGAACAAACAACAATCAGGATAAAAGTATAACATTAACAAGAAGAAATCGTAAATAAAATGATACCTACTTCCCAATTATCTAATACAAATAGTTTATTTTAGCTAGCAAAGTGTTCAATCTATTTATTAATTATTTTATTTTAAAACAATTTTTAATTTCAGCAGTTAAGATATTTAAACACCTAGGAAACATGTAGTCTTTTTTTAATATTTTTTTATATGAATACCGCACAAGAGTCCCAACTGCTCCCAACCGTCTGGAGCCAGTGAGACTATGACATCCCCAATAGGGGAATGTTGTGAGAAGGGGGAGAGGAAGGTGGGAAAATACCTGGCTATTCAGATCTGGTCACCAAACACGGCTAAAAGCCATTTAAAGCAACGTTTCAATTCTGAATGTTGGTCTTTCACCAGGGCGATACTGAGAGTATCCAGTCTAAGGCTCTTTGTCCATATTTGTGAGTAGGCTTAGGAACCATTAATCGAGATTATTGTAAGCATGCTCTAGCCTATTTGTATAATACATAGGGTAATTAATGTGCTGAAATATAATTTTGTTCTTCGTGTAATTTTGTAATTCGTGGATTAACTTCATCTCCCAAGGGGGAAACAATTTCCATAGAAGAATATATTGTAATGTTGAATTATTAATATGATTTTCGTGAGGCACAACACACCGAAGAATCTAAAAAAACTCCAAGTAGATTGAAATAAAGGCAATATTTTAGATGGCGGAAGAGAGTACGTTAGGAAATGCCTCACAAAAATAGAAATTCGTTGGAAAGGGTATCAATTAAGAGAAGTACTCATTGATATGGAGATATGATATTCTTGTAGAAATCGGGTTTCAGAATCTCTTTCAAAATGAATAACGAAGTATGCCCCGATAAATATGAATAAAATAATAAAATTAAAATAACTAAAATTAAATTTGTAAGTTTTACGTTTTTAGTTTTACCAAAAAAATATTTATTAGAAATGAGAATTTTGTAGCTCATGTAAAGCAAAACGGGCTTCCATGGACACGTTATTAAAATTTAGTATGAAAATGCATAAATTTGCTTTTATAATAAAAGTAATAAATTCAATAATTAGTTAGTAATAACGCTATTATTTTAGACAGGTGAAATAATTTGTTGAATTACAATTCGTCGATTTTTAGTGCAAAACTTTTGGACTACAGGTCCGGTAAGCACGACGGTCTAACATTGAATTAAGATGAACTGAGAGCGTTACAAGGTAATACGCGAGACAGAATAAAGAAGGCGCTGCTTAGTTTTCATTTAAATTAAAAAGATTTTCAAGAATATATTTAATAAAACACGACATATTAAAGAAAGATCAAAAACCTTAAGACGGATTAGTTAAGATGTACTTAAAGAAATGATATGAATTTTTTCAAACTTGCATGTTAAATAACACAGCTACCCCATGTTTTTTAAATTTTCGGAGCATACTTTGCGATTTTTTTTCTATCGTCGGAATTTCATGTAATTACTTTTTCAGCTTGCAGACTGATTAGAGATTATCTTTATATTTTTTTTTTCTGTGGATGAAACTTTTTTTCGAAGGGATATTTGTAAATGTCCATAGAAATTCTGAATGCGGTGACTTAACGCGGTTCACGCGGCAATGAGATCTCTTACAATCTCTTACAGAGCGAGATGTGGGAGAAGGCGAGTCAAAATCGAAGTTTTTAAAAATAACTCCGCTGTTGGAATTAGAGTATTAATATATAAATTTGAGAAGAAGGGACAAGAAAAACAAGTATACGTATACAAACGATGTTCGAATTGAAATATTCAGTTTTACATTTTTAGAAAATGTTAAAAGTGTTTTCATTTCATTACATTAAAAATAAACTTTGTCCGATTCTGAAATTTCCTTTTCCGAAGTAGAATAACAAGTTTTAAACGTGGTCTATGCAAGCAATGCATCTGTGCGAGTACCGTGTTTATTTAAATTTTGGCTCCAATATCCATTTGTTGTGGATTGATCCATCAGTTGGAGATGTTTCAGAGAGACCTTATCATTTAAATCCTATTCTTGAGGAGATTTATGTCAAGATTCGGAATAATGTAAATAAAATTAGTTTTTAAATGCAAGGGTGTGTCTCTGGTCAAAGGAATGCCACATTTTTAACCTCACAGGCTACCCCATACTATAAATTGCGTAATTGTATGGTATTAGGTCAATGTCCTTTGCACTAATGTTAAGTCGTCCTCTTAATTAATAACGTTCATTTTTTTCACAAATTGAAATACGCAATCTTTTATCATTTTTTATTAATAGATATTATTACGGAAACCTTGTATCCGTATCATAATAATTATTTAATTATTAAGAGTTTATGTAAAATCGTCTCAAGTATCAGAAGTAGCAAAGAATAATTTTTTTTTTAAATAATGAAAAAATATAATTATCTTTTGAAATAAAATTTTGTGTTAGGGTAGCTGAACTTTAGAATTATTTGCAATTCATAACATTTATATTAGATTGAAATTGTACCGTAACTCCATTTTTAACCACCTAATTTTTTTTAATAATATTTGTTTACAATTGGGCATCCACATAGGAGGCCCTGAGGAAAATAATTTCCCAACCTATGTTATCTTTGGGGATGCTGTTTAAGGGCATTTTGTAGGACAGGAAGAAGTGAACCTGGGTCTTGAAGTGACGCATGTTGTTTATGTGTATAAAGTAAATCCAAAAAGGTTTTCAAATATTAAAAAAAAAAAAATCGTTTCTCCTGTAAAGTTGCCAAAATGGACTGGTAATTAACTAATTAGACTGTCAAAGTGTTAAATATGAGCTAATAACTTTTTATAGTGGATTCTGAATCAAAGAAAATTTAGTTTAATTTTATTTTGGAACCTCTCTATTTCGTATGAGAAATGAATTTTAATGAATTTCTTACTTTATTTAGTCCAGTTCCATTTCCTTCGCGAATTATGTCAAAATTATTCATTTAGCAAAATTTCCCAACACGCTCCAAAGAAATAAAGGTCTCTATAAAGACGACTAGGAGTATCTCGTCAGACGTTTGGCATGAACTCTTCCCCGCTCCTAGGATAATAGACAGAGAATTAGGACAAACCGTGCAATAGCAGTACCTCCCCCTATTTCCACTCGCAGTACAGCAGTACAAATAGTAAAGGAAACAGAAAAGAGAACACGTTTACTTGGGACTATAAGAAAAGCTGTTATATTACGGCAAGCAGCTGCACAGAGACTCACGACCAGTTCTTTACTCCATTTACGTGTCTTGGGAGTGAGATTACACAGTTTTAGCGGAAATATTACTTGTTTAAGATTCTGGAGCGCAATTTCTATGAAAATCCATTATAAAATACAACTTGTGGGATTCAATTTTCTATCCTATTTCTGTTTTCTAATTTTTTGTTTGGAATGTTTTTTTTTAATGAAAACCCCCTACAACTTTGTATTTTAGCTTTTCAATTTGCAATTCTATTATTTGTGTTAGTTGTGGTTTGTATTGATTATATTTATTTATTTAACTTATTTTAATCGTTTTTTAATCATCATTATATCCAATTTGTTTTAGCTTTCGTTATTGTTCGTAATATTTTATTTTTATCATTAATAATTGAATGAAATTGCATTATTTTCTGTGGTGTTCTTTGGATTTCATTCATAAATTCAATTTGACTTTTTTTTTAATAAGTTTCCTAGAATTATCACTTTTACGGTGCTTCACAAAGCTGGAAGACAACTCAATTATAAAAAAAAATATTAGGTCAAATAAATTAATCGTTTCAAGTTTCTAAAAGAAATGAACACATATATAACAACAAAAAAATTACATTACAAATCATTCTGATTTTATGCTGCATTTTACACAATCTATATAATGAAATGAAATATTGTTTATATTATAATCGACTGTAAAATAAATAGAAAAATACATTTTCGTAATAATCATTGTGAAAAATCACTTCTTAGGCGCTGTCAGTGAGAAAGGATAAAAAACATCATTTATATTGTATGTGATTTCTGATTTAAAATAATTTATTGTGGAAAGTGGAATCATTTTAAAGAGATTTATGCGTGTGTACTGTGTGGTTGTGTACTGTATCGCAGGACTATTGCGGGGTAAAAGGAGACTGCGGGCGGGCGTTCTAAAGCTAATTATAACCCATTTGAACCATTATCGCTGTGCTTAAATATACATTCGAACGTGCGCTTTTTAAAATGATTCACCTTTACTTAACACAAATCATAATTTACGTTCGAGTAAGTTTAAAGTCAAATCGTTTCGATAACTAAGCCTTCTCCAAGACAGAATAGAATCTCTATCCAAAATAAAAATTACGCAAAGCTAGAAAGAATGTACCACTCCAAATAATACTGTTTTTTTGTTTATATGTGTATCAATAACAATAAAATTTTACATTGAGAAAATAAATTATGCTTTATAAAACGTATTTGAAATCTGTTCGTATTCATAAATAAAGAAAACGATTTTATGAGAGGATTTATGAAATGATAAACCCTCTGTGAGAGATTTAGTAAGGAACAAATTCAGCATTGAAGTTATAAACGGTAAATATAAATATAAATTCAAATACAATAATACCCGAGTTATCCACCAGCCGTATTTTCTATAAAAATAAAATATCAACCGGTCCGAGTAAAGTCCACGCGGAAGGCCGTGCGGGGAATGGGCAATGGCCAGGAAAGCTTCGGAAGGCGAGTGTTTTCTTAAGAAAGCTCCCCATTTATTAATCAAGTGCTATTATTATTATTATTCTTATATTTTTAGCACTATACACAAGTGGTGTTGATATACAGGTTGTTCTTAAATTGGATGAAATAATACCCATATCAACTTATTTTACGTCAGTGAGGAGAGGTTGAAAAGAGAAATCCTAGATTTTTTTAAAAATCTCTAATTGAAGCAATCCACTGCTACTTGTCAAAGTCTTCGGTGTTTTTTGTACATATTAACTACATTTAATTTCATATATGTATGTATAAAATTAAGACAAGTTTTTGAATAATAAGAAATTTTATAAAAAAAAACTATTATTAAAATTATTATTATGGAATTGTAATTGTATATATATTAACTAATATCATATATTTGATTGTTTGGGATAGTTTCTTACAAAAGCGATGCACAGAGAAATAAACGTATTGAGAATATATTAGAATAAATAAGTGAATGGTAGAAGAAGTCCGGGATAGCCGAGGAATACACCGAATTATCAAGTGAATCTAATACTTGAGTTGGGTCATGTTAGGAGTCAGTATAGGTTATTTACAGTGTTTTTATTTAATTGTCTACGATTATGATAAAATATCGATAATAACGCATTTTTATTTCATGATTTGAAATCTGCCATTTTTGGTATCCAACCAAAACGACATATTTGTTTTTGTTCGTGAATATGGTATTGTTGACGCCACGTCGACCAAGGTCAGTGACAGCCGCCTTATCAGCCAGTAGGGCTGTGCGCATTATAATACGATGTAGTCAGTTTGCACTGTTTCGGAGTGAGCGGTTTTAGATCGTTTTTAAAGTCAATAATTTGAATGAAAATATCGAAATTAGACATTTTTGGTGCGATTTGCAGAATCATAAATATCGATTTTTAAATCTTCCGCACATTTTTAACAGTACCCTTTGTTTGTGAAAATATCCCATTACATGTAATTGTTACGTAATTTTTGCAAAATATATTTAATTTCTTCACCTTACATTAGAGTCATACATGATAGGGCAAGCCAATAATTCAAAAGAAGCAGTTTTTTCATATTTCGAAAAACGTTAACCGAAATCACGATTACAGAATTGACCTCGTCATTTTAATACATTTCGACGGATAATCAAAATGTATGGAAAAGTCTGTTTTTCACACATTCTCCAAATAAAATGTATTAATCCACACAATACCTGGCCCGCCTAGCAGTCTGTAGGTCACCTTGTATTCTAACAATATACATACAGCGTGTTCCCAAGTAAAAATGTTTGCATAAATATCGCCTACAAATATACAGGTAACGCCATCATATGTCACCGGCGTATACCATGCAATGCTTGGAACGGTTCCTTGATAATTCAACACATTTTTAAAAAGTGACATCAAGTCTTTAAAAGTACGAAAAAAAACTGGTCTGAAAACCCAGTATTACCTATTAATCAAACCAGATCCAATTAACCTTAATTATTGTATTTTAATAATTTTTTTAAAGGGGGTGTGTTTAGGTTTTCGGGTTACTTTTTTCGTACTTTTAATGACTTTAAAAAGAGTTCCGATTCATGGGTGTTTTGAATTATCCGATCACCGCCTGGCACACCCAACAGTTAGTAGGCCACCCTGTATCTCACAATATAGTACATTCTTCAGTGTGCACTGTGTACCTCATTGTATTATGTATTACGTATTACAGATGTGGGTAGCACTAAGTCGCCATCCGCCTTTTAGCTGAGACCAGTCACCCGAGGAAAAATTCAAAGGTCTTACTCGGGGCAATAATGGCGATGGGCAATCGTTATTTCAGTTATTAACGGTCCAGTTCACACAGCATCAAGCCGAGGAACTTTAATGGCTCTCAGGGCGGGAATCCTGAATCAATATTGCCGCGTTTTATTCTCTGTGAATGCTGGCAACACCGAGTGCTCTGATGGCAAATCGCGGATATTAATTATTATTGTAATGATTGTTGGAATTGCGAATGTTTGACAATGCATAAAGTAATGGGTATTTTCTTTCAAACTAATGTTCTCTGATTTAATTCGTCATTACACTGGCATTGTTATAGTTTACCATTGTAAATAATATATTATTCAATACGTTTCAAAGTAATATGATAATATGTATTTCTGAAAGGTTTTAAATGAAGAAGTTGAAGACTTACCATTGCTAATATAGTGGAAATATTGCTTGTGAAATTGCTTTAAATTAACTAAAAGCTTTTGTTTAGAAATTCTATTATACTTGCAAATTCATCTATTTAATTCTAAAATATCATGAATGCTAAACCATAAAATGTGCAGAAGAGCGATATTTAGAAAAAAAAACTAATGCGTAATTCGATGTTAGTTGTCCTGATGAAACGGATATTATAAAAAATGTAAGTTCTGTGGCATGTGAAAAATAATGAAATTGGTTAGATCACGTAACTTTGAAAATAATGAAAATGTATTAACTATATTTAAAAAAAAATTAGACATCATAATTTAAAAACAGATGAGGCAAAATGACAACATTATGTGAGTCAAAAACCTATATACCATAATAGGTATAAATGATAAAAAAATAAAATATTAAAGAATTGTAGGAAATTACATAGGAAATCGAATGCTGCCAAACAAAACGGATGTCGAAAAATTGGCGACGAAATATACTAGAAATATAAGAAGGTGTAACGGAAGGTACGTGGAGATAAATGAGTAACCAAGCAATTTTTTTTTCTCCCTCATTCCTTCAAAAGCAATAGCGCCAGTAGACCACCGTCTATATAACTAAATAGGTGTTTGAAATGAAGGCATCTGGTATATGAACCCCAGACAAACAAAAACAAGGTGTAAAATTTTTTTATTCATTATTAATTTCAAGAAATTTTAGAAAAATAATAAAAAAGTCCCGATAAACTGCTCTTAGTAGTTATAGTAACGGTTGATAGTCAATTATAACTTAATAATTATTTACAATAAAAAACACATAAATTTGTTGTAGACCACTTTTATTTTATTAAAACTCTACCGGTTTCGGAAGCACCCTTCCTTCATCAGGAGAATATTAAAACTAACTTATGATATAGAATATTGACAAGAAATATAAATTTTAGGTGTTGGAGTGGGGGGTAAGCAAATGGGTAGGGGTAATTGTAGGATTTCCGGGAAGAACAGAGCGATTTATTGGAAAAATATTAAGAATGGGACTAAAAGATAAGTTAATTTGGTTATTTAAAATACTAGCATTATTATCCAGCGATTTTCTAATTTCGAGTGATTCTAAGTTATCCAATTTTTTGCTTTTATTGTTACGGTGAAGAATTGTAACCCCTGTGTCCTTGTTAAAAGTGTGATCTTTGGAAATTAGATGATTGGCAAATTCTGAGAAGTTATTATTATTTAAGCATCTTGAATGTTCTGTGACTCTAATATTTATATTTCTAGTTGTTTTACCTATGTAGAACGATGGACAATCATTACAACACAGTTGGTAAATACCTGAGTGGCTTAATTTATCTTCTCTATCTTTAGTATTTTTTAGAAATTTACCTAAATTGTTATCAGTATAGAATGCGGGTTTAATGTGGGAAGGAAATTTTTTTGTGCTAAGTGAGGAAAAGTTGGATATATATAAGATTCTGCGCCATTGAACGGGATTTATTATTTTATTATTATTTTCAGGTGTATTATATAAAAATGTATTTGTTGAAATGAGTTTAAGTTTCTTATTGAGGATTTTATCAATTAAATTTGTGGAATAACCATTATTTAGAGCAATCTGTTTAATTTTTGAAAATTCAATCGTGAAATTAACAGATGATAGTGGGATTTTTACTTGCCGGTGCACCATTGAATGATAAGCAGAATGTTTATGTGAGACCGGATGGTTTGACATGTAATGTATTGTTATATCTGTGTACGTCGGCTTACGAAAAATGTTGATTTCAATTCTGTTACTTATTGAAGTTAGTTAAAGTTTGTTATAATAAATATAAGACTGGAGGTTGTGTGAAGGAAATGGAAAGAAGGAAGGTTGGGAAAGAGCGGTTACGGGAGACAGTTCATTGGTTTAGACTTACCCCGAGGGTGGTGTCTCGACAGGGAGCTCGGCTCTGGACCTTCGACTAGCTCAGTTTCGGCAGGCCAAAAAGCTCCTCTGCAGGGCCGTAGGCCGACAGGCAGTCTTATAATTGGGGTCGGGGACTCTAATACTACGCCAAATGAATTTACTAAATGCTTTCAGACTCAGAGTTTATTCAGGGGAAGGTACAGACATGGTAAGTTATGCTACAATAATCAAAAGCTAGCCTAACCTCAAATGGAAGTTACGGGTGATTATTCTCTCTGATATTCTCTAAACGGGCATGATAACGGGGACTCGAATAAGTTACAACACAAAAGAGGAAATACAAAGTCAGCTTACAGTCATGATCGTGGCGGCAAAAGGATCCTAGTGGAAGCCTCGGGCTTGGACATCAGTACACTGAAGTTAAATTATATTTACGAGAGAGTCACCATGTACCGGAGCTCTTTGGTTATACTAATGCAATCTCGCACAGTGGGTGTTAACCCACCATGCATGATAATATGGCGCTACAATTTGCGGCTGCCAAAATGGCTTCTCGCGCGTTCTTTTTTAGAGACGCAGTAGGCGGCGGACCAGAGATGGCATCCGGAAGCCGGGTGAGAAAGAAGTGCTCGGCGCGTGGGCGTGCAAGCTGCCGTTATGGCAAACGTGGCGCTCGCGTCGTTTTTTACCGCTGTTCTTTGACGAGTGGCTAGAGTCTTTTTAGGATCTTTCTGTCGTTACGTAACAAGTTATAGTTAGTTAGTCCCATTCTTAATATTTTCCAATAAATCGCTCTGTTCTTCCCGGAAATCTTACAATTACCCCTACCCATTTGCTTACCCCCCACTCCAACACCTAAAATTTATATGACTTGTCAATATTCTATATCATAAGTTAGTTTTAATATTCTCCTGATGAAGGAAGGGTGCTTCCGAAACCGGTAGAGTTTTAATAAAATAAAAGTGGTCTACAACAAATTTATGTGTTTTTTATTGTAAATTATAGCGAGTCACAAAGTTAATGCTTTTTACAAATATGTGATAATTATTTATTTTATTTTATTATTTAATGTAAATAAAATTTAATACTTTCCGAAAATACTCGCAGAACTTAATAAAAACGTCATTAAATATCATTTATAAAAGTTTTTTTTTAAAATTAAATTGATTTCAATGAATTAAACACAAAAATATTTAATAATTTATTTACAATTAAGGTACTTAAATATAAATAAAAAAAAACTTTTAAAAAACTTTAAAATAATTATATATTGTTTAAACTTAATGTATACTATCAAGCATATAAATTACTATTGTTTTTATTTTTTTATTATTATTCTTAAATTATTTTGTTTAAATATAACCTAATATGAATTATTTTTATTAAGTACGAAAATACTCCTCCCAGCGCCCTTGAGGTGATTTTTTACAAAAACGGCGCTATACAAATCAACTTATTATTATAACCACGAGCTACTGGAGCTCAACTTATGCAGATTAGAACAATAAAAACAAAAAATTATAACGTATTATGTTGTATTTATGTTATAATTATGGTATATTTTTGGTAATAAATAAATCAAATTAACAGTAAATTTCTTTCAAAAATAAATATTTCATAATAATCCTATTCCAAAATATTTCTACTTATATATCTAAAAGAAAAACATAAATAACAACAATAAAACTTATATAAAATAATATTTCCCAATTATCTAATATAAATAGTTTCTTTCAGCTAGCCAAGTCTTCAAAATATTCATGAACTCTGTTATTTTAGTAAAAAAATTTAAATTTAGGTAAAATATTTAAACAGCTTGTAATCATGTAATCTAATGTTCTTTCTCCATATTTATAAGTACGTTTAGGAACCATTAATCTAAATATGTATTTTTTGTTATTTTAATGTATTGATGCATTATCGACTGGTTTCAGTTGAACACACCTTTCTACAGGAACATACACATAAAAACTTATATGTCTACGTTCCTAAAGAAGGTTGAGTTCAACTGAAACCAGTCGGTAATGCATAACTATAAATTAAATATAGTGGTTTAAAACAAAAACATTTTGATTTATTTAAGTTATACTCTCAAACCACAGAGTGATTGCTTTCTTCGGGGAACCATAAATCCTTCATTAAAATGGAGACGAGTATTATAAGTACACTCTAGTCTATTTGTATAATATAAAGGCATATTAATATGCTGAAATGCTCATACTGAAAGAATTTTGATACTGAAAAAGTATGGAATATTATGCCTTTGTTCGTATTAACTTATATGAACTAATTTATATAAGAAAAGCTGTAAGAAAAAGATTTCTGGTGCAAAAAAGCAGATGAAATGGCTTTAAAAAGGTGGCTAACGTTCCAAAATGGCGAAATAATCCAGAGTATAAGATTTTCTAAAAATCGTTCGTGGGAAAGATTCAGAATCGAAACTTGGCTTTGGTAGGCTTTTGATGAGCAGATCTGAACGGTCAAATATTTCGCCATCTCCTTTCCCTCTCCAATCTTTTCACCTTACAATACACCATAATTGGGATGCCATAGTTCCACTGAGTCTGGACTATTGTGAGAAGTTGGAACTGAAAAGAATAATTCTTAAATAATCCGATATCGCCTTCCTGTCGTGGGAGATCGAAGGGAGTGTTAAGGCCTCGGACGAAATGGGGTACTGAGTGACGGTAAAAGGGAGGCAATTGCAATGAGAAGGCGCCGAAAATAAATTCTATCGAACCTACATTCTTAAATTTAATCTATCATTGTCTAAGTTCGCAAGTCTATTCGACGCTGACAAAGTGACCAAACGACTTGCAACTAAGACGTTATGAGTGAACGTAAACCGGTTACAATAATTTGGTCAGGCTATTGGCAGTTAACGCGAAAACTGGGCCGCGACCCGCACTTAAAAGCTCTTCCTGGTCTACTGCCTTGACGTCTAATAAGTGACCCAGAACGAGTTGAGTGTTTTTAGACAAAGGTTAAAAATTGCGCTTTGTGGAAACAATTTAATAGTGTTTTCGAAACGAGCGTCATTTTAAACCGAAGTTGCTTCATGAAAATTAACATTTTATTAGTTTTTATCCACATATTATAATATGTTCTGTTCACCGAAAACTTACATTTTAGACTTATAACTAGGTAAATAAATACCATTTATGTCATAGTAGGTAAATTGAACTAAAGAATATCTCAAACTTGGACAATCAGTTTATGTTATAAAATTAAATAATTCAGAAAAAAAATTGTTTGCGCCCGATTACCTAGCCAAAGATGTATATTAATTGTACAGTAATGTAATACATATTTCCATGCCGGTAATATCATATTTTTCTCTCCAGCGCAGCGTGACTAAGGTGCAGGTTACATGTAGCCAGTAACAATGACAGTGATAAGTAGTAACTAAACCACGGTTCTGAGAAAAGAGATGAGTGCTGTCCGCACGTGCAATTAAGTACGTGATTTAGTAAACCATTTAAAGTGTAGGAAAACTTGTGTGTGCGTTTTCAAACAGCGTTAAAATAGCCCCCCATCTAACTACAATAATGCATGCGCATCATACTTAACCGAAAAAATAGGAAGGATTAAAATCCAGGTAAACTAAATTGCTTACTTACGGTAACTTATTACTTACCACTACCAAACAATTTAATTGACATTAATCACTGTCCTTGCTACTAGCTGCGTGTGAAATACCCATTTTCTGAATGACATATATATTCAAACTTAACAATTATTGCCATGACTATGTTAAATAAACAGGAACTATATCTATGTGCATTATTTCTTCAGTGCCAATGGTTGAACTGAAAGGCAGGTAGCATTATTTTTTTTAACTTAACATATCGAAAGATAGGCCAAAAATTTGACAGTCGTCTTTGTTTGCATTGGTACATATGCACTGGCCCAGAATATAACGTTATTAAAATATTATTCAAGTAAAATAATTCACCCCAAGATATCAAAGAGCGGGTAGTGTGATTTACATTAGAATTCCCAGAGCAGGGGTGAATTTTCCCATTCAAAATTGAGCTCTTACATCTATTTCATTTGTGTCTAAGGGAACAAAATGTAGGAGGTACTTTCGGATACCGATTTCAATTTACAGAATTGAAATGTTAGACCCAAGTTGTTTTTAAGTCAAATACGAGTATAGCTTGTAACTACTCTATACTATTTTCTACAGAGCAAGTAAGATACTGATGTATTTTCTTGAATCTCCTAAATTCTTTATAAATATGTGTATTTCCATTCATGAGTCATAAAAAAAAGTTAGTCCAGGAATTGAAATGTAAAAAAAATAAAGATATTATGTCTATATTAAATTTAGTGTGTTTATACTGATAAGAAATGTTTAAAGAATTCATATTTACAAAAATCTCTTTATATATTTCTATATATAAAAATGAATGTTTTTCTGTTTGTCCTCGATTTCCTCGAAAATTACTACACCGGCTTCGCTGAAAATAGCAAAGTTCGTTCTTATTAGTGCCGGGAAGGTTTAGAGAGTAGTTTGAATGAAATCCAACATTTAAAACCGTTGCTATAACGTTTTAAAATTACTATCAACAAAATTGAACAAGCCATATTATATTGAGGTTAGGTCAATGTACCACTCTGGTTAGCCACAGATTACGCATTCAAAAAAAGTAGGCTTGCTTGGGTAGAATATTTTCAAAATGGAAAAAACAAGTAGGTACCTACTTAAGAAGTTATTTTTTTAGATATATTTTGAAAAAAAATAAATGTTTGGAATGAAATTAAATTTTTAAATTAATATTTCTTTATATAATTGAAAATACACTTTGTATATACCACTTTATTTAAAATATATAAATATTTTATTTATTTTATTTTGAAATATTTATATATTTTAAATAAAGTGGTATATACAAAGTGTATTTTCAAATATATAATTAATAATGATGCCACAAAGTTATCAAGCATTTGAAGAAATTATAATATTTCTTTGTTTAGATAGTTTCTTTCGCTGTCGAATCAATTATGACACCCAAACGACAAGCGAAAATTCACAACTTCATAATTTTATTAAAATTTTAAATAATCCCGAGCTGGGCCGAGTACACGTCAGTTAGTAATTAATAAATTTAAAAATCCTAAGTTCTGCAGACATACAGGCGTATTCAAGAATATGTTAAGAAATACATGTTATTAAAAAGGGACTTAAATGTTTCACATTGTTTAGAAGCTCAGTTTAGAGCAGGTACAGGACAGCCTCTAATGTTCTCATTATTCACAAATGTGGGTTTACCAAGAAATAGAAATGTTTATAGTAAAATTTGAAATGTTTTAAGATCAGATGTATTTAAAAGCCAAGTACAGTGTGCAACCAAGTGATAATCTCGCGAAAAAGGTATTAATGAAGACGTTATTTCGAGGAATAGAAATGTTTTAAAAAAAATGGTCTTACATTTTGCGAAATTGTAAATCTTAGTTTGCAGCTTATGTTTGTACCGCAGATCACCAGTAGTGATGTTTCTATTCCATCGCACGTATGTGTTTTTCTCTGTTTAGTGTGAATTGTGAACCGTACTGAACAGGTTTGCAAGAACTAAAACAATTCGCAGTGAGATGACCTCAACACGCGGAAACAAGTTTATGCGTTATTTCGATAGAAGGTATGCTTTTAAATTTATTGTGTTTTGTGATTAGATATCAAATAAAATATTAGTAATTCGATAAAACTCAAACGGTGGGTAGCGGGTTGGTACGTGGTTATCTACGCTCTCTGAATACGTTAGAGAAAATACCGCAGGATAAATAAAATTCGCTTTTCCAACCCTATTGCTTCGGCATCGGGAAGCTTGGCTGAGTGGCTTTAGGGCACTTGTATGCAAATGAAGGGTAGCCGAGGGACCGGGTTCGGTGGCTGGCTGGATGGGTGGATGGCTGGTTGGCTGGTTGGCTGGCTGTGTGAATAACAGTGCTACGGCCTAAAGGGCTGTGGAGTTAGCTACCCCTTTCTCGCCCTTTCTCCCTTGTTTGACATTGATTCTTTCGAGTACTTTTCGAGCACGAACTTTCGATAAGTCACCGGAATTTATTTGAATATTTTAAGGTTTCCCATTTCACGACGCCAATATTTCCCCGGGCAGAGTGAACGTTGAACATCGTATTTTACTAGAGACCTTTGTGTATACATAAAAAATCAACGTTTCGGGTTCGACAAATATATTATGGGCCCAGTATATTCTTAAGTATGTACATATATATTCCTTCGCCCGGGCATATGTTGGATGAAAAAGCAATTCACGGTGTACGTTTTATTTATGTCTGAACAACTTAACAAAGAGATTGCGTAAAAGATGTGATATGTTATGACGTGTTTCATAAAATGATAATGCAAAACCTATTTCTTTTAGAATTGTATTCAGGAGAGCTGCACTCTCGGGATACCATGGAAAGACTTTTATTTTAACCTTTAAGACTGATTTGTTTTTTCCTGAATTCGAATTAGATAAGTAACATACTCACCTGATCTGACATATTAAGTATCATACTTTCGATAAACACCGGTTAACTCCTTTATATTTTATAAACGGATAGAATATTAAACGGTCTCAATTTTATGGCAGCCAAGTAAACTACGTATTACAATTTTCACCCTTTTTTAACAGAATAAACAAAGATTTAATGCCAAAATAATGTGAAGGGATATTTAACCCTTTTCTAATTTTGAAGCTGTCAATTCGTGGTGGAATTACATTTTAATATAATTTTTTTTTTATTAAAACACCTTTGTAAGTGTTTTCCACTCATTTATTTTTAACGGAACCGGTTTTACCCTATCACGCGCACCGTCAGACTGGCACAAATAAAATTAAATCTATGGTATATATTGCATCGATGTCTGGAGTAGGTCCCATTGCTTTCTAATATTGTTTTATTAATGACTTTAAATTTGTTTTATTGCTGACGGTACTGCTTTTCTATTATGTTTTTGAACTACTTTCGGGCTGGTTTATTACCCTCTGAAAGACGGATTACATTGTGTTTGTTGGCTGAATCTATGGGTTTTAATAAAATTATACAATGTCATTCGTGTCAGCTTTTATTTGAATATATGGTTATTGGGGGTTTTGTTTTTTCCCTGTGATTTCCGTCTTGTTTACTAGAATGAATTTTATAGCAGTTTATAGTTACAGAGTTTTAAAGCAGTATATGTGCAACTTGATGAAACAGGTCCGGTCAAAAATAAATAAGTTAGAAAGGTTTTTTAATAAAAAAAAAAACTCTTATTAAATTTAACGCTATTCATCAATAACCCTTATTGTGGGGATTTTTGCGTCGGGCTAGGCAACTAGTGTTATTTTAGTAGAGTTTTATTTACGTACACAAGGGTGGGATCTGATTGAATATTAATTCAGGGTTTAATAAATAAATTACATATTTACGCTAATTTATCTACCTACTTACTAAGTAGCTAAGTAATACGGTTCATTGATTGGGTGGTTGTTTTATTGGCTATCTAACGAAGCCTATCCAATACAAAATTGTGTTAAAACAATATTTTGTAGTTTAATCGTTAATGCCCAATTGTTAAAGCCCAATTTGGGCTTACATAAATAAATTGGCAGAGAATTTGAAAATGGCCAAAAAAAATTTAAAAAATATATAAAACGATAATACTTGTTGTCGATTTCGATACTTAAAGAAAGTTTGGGTGAATAAAACTACAAATAAAAATCCTTAATAATAACTTCATTGAATTCAAAACAAAACTTCAAAGTATAATAAAAACTTAAACCATCAAAAAACACATGTAGTAAATAAAAAATAAAAAAAAACAAAATAGAAAGAAAAACTTCATTATTATTAAGTAAGTAACACCTCCCCATACATACTGCTTTTTATAGGTCATATAGGGGTAGGTACATCTAATTAAAATATATATATATATATACAAAACTACGGTTGGATGATAATTCAACACGTGTATGAATCGGCCAGTTTTATTAACGAACTACCAAATTTCTGTTAAGTAACGAACCGTTTCGTAAACGGACCGTTGTCCGTCCTTTTTTATCGTGAATAGTTGATATCACTTTCACTTTTCAATAAAGAATCCATGTCACAAACGCGAAGTATATATTGTCTTTTTAATTAAGGTAGTGCACGCTTTCAAATAAGCGATCGTCGGGCAACAACTGACAGATGTCAAACGACCGGTAATCTGACGAACGTTTATAAAACGGCAACATCGGATGGTAGACCAAATATTAGTTAAAAGTGGTTTCAATCGTTTCGAATGGATGGTTTAAAAACCAGCACCAAAAGTACGAAACCTAATTAATCTTTTTTAAATTAGGATCAATTAGGTTGGGTTAGATTAGATTTTAGGGCTGGTTGTTTTCGTACTATTGATAACTTCATATCTCATTTAAAAAGTGTGCCGATTAATACGTGTATTGAATTGTCCGGTCACCCCACATGTTATATTATAAGATTGCTGCAATATCTACACATGAAAAACATGAAAAATTAAATTATGTATATTGATATATATATGATTTAATTGTTATTTTTTTATTATATTTACCTTTTTTTTTAATAATTGTTTACGGTTTTAAAATGGTTTTGAACGCACAGTTGTCACAATGCTTCCAGAATTTAAAACTAACATGATTAAATTTGATTTTTTTTTATATGAATACCGCACAAGAGTCCCAACTGCTCCCAACCGTCTGGAGCCAGTGCGACTATGGCATTCCCAATTGGGGAATGTTGTGAGGCTAAAGGTATTGTGGAGGGGAAGGAGAAGGGGAAGAGGGAGGTGGGGATATACTTCGCTATTCAGATCTGGTCACCAAACACGGCTAAAAGCCATTTTAAGCAACGTTTCAATTCTGAATGGTGGTCTTTCACCAGGGCGAAACTGAGAGTATCTTCCACTCTGGAACGTGTGCAAATATACTACGAGTATATATTATGTTTAAATTAATTTATTGTGAAACAAACAAATTAATTAAATAAAAATTACTTGTGCACGCCAGGATTTGAACCCCCCACCTTCGGATTCGAAGTCGAGAGCCTTACCCCTCGACCATGGAGGCCGTCAAAAGTCCGGTTTACTCTAATTTTAAAATATATATACGTGTACCATATGTACAGGAGCATGGACTGGTTACCAACATGCAAATCTTTTTACTTAATTTTTGTAACTACTACTAAGGCTCCATTCCCACGGGCGAGAGTTTGCTGCAGCATTATCGCTCTGCCTGTTTTACTGCCTGGTGTTGCTGCCTTCTGGCATCGCCTACACCCCAGCGGAAGGGAGGAAGAGAAGCTGCCAGTCCTCGAACGATAGCCGCGGGCGACAGACAGTCCCGTCGGAAGCAAGAGGGTGCACTTATTATACGACTGTACTTGCGAAAAGCTCGTACGTGCGGATTGAAAGAGTATAGGGCTCTTGTATTGAGTTAGGCTTTAATGAAAAATAAGCCAAGTGTTAAAATGCACGATGTAAATACTGAGACTCTTCAACGATAGAATGGAGCAAAGCAAATACAATATGCAGATTTTTCGCAAAGAGATTTTGTCTTCATGAAAACCGTAGAAATTCCCCTCAAAAGCAGTGAAAATTCTAAAATCACCCATAGTTTTAAATACATATATTTTATTATATTCCTTAATTTTTTAAAATTAAAGTTCCGATAAACAGATTGCCATCCGTTTATCAACTGGTTCTTAAAAACAGTCGATGTTTTAAATTTTAACAAGTGCGTATATATTACATAGTTATAATAAAACAATATTTATAAAAAATATGAAAAAGGGTACAAAAATACACGGAAAATCAAAATCAAAAAGCGTACACAAATCGCGAAAAAAATAAGAGAAAAAAAAATATAGCTAAAATCTTTTTCGCATATTCATTTTTCCAACATCCTTCTGACTATTAACTATTAACTATTAACTATTTTATTGAATTTTTTTTGAATTCGGTAATATTTTGTACATTTAAGACATAGTATTCTATAGTTCTTGACCGTATTTATTAAGGTGTCTGGAAATTAGAAGTCTATCGGTTCCAGTTAGTTGTGTTATGAACACCACTATTTTGTTATATTCAAATTGACATGTGTACTGACTCACAATTTTAAAACACAATATAGAACGAACAGGTAATAGATTCACAGAATTGCATAGCAATGATTTAGATTCATCATGTCTCGGTTTATATTCAGCTTTGTTTAAGAGAAATTTTACTATGGAATATTGTAGAAGGTATTATTTATTACCCACAATAGGTGAAATTTACTGATTTTCGGAATATTTCTTACGATACAGTCATTTTTTTAAAGATTCATCATGCTTCAAGATCAATATAACAAAATCCAAACCTGCGATGTACATACATTAAACGGAAAAATCAGTTAAAATGTGGTGCTCTGAGAGAATCGGAATCACAACCTTCAGACTAATGAGAAAAATGCGTAAACCGCTATATTCATGGTAACTACACTGTTAGGACACTGAAACAAAAATGCTGTTTCTCATATTCTCTTACGAATTGTATAAATCTCTAGATAGGTACCTAGTTAAATTTTTACCATACAATGGTACAATCTGATATTTAACAGTAGATAAAAATTGTGGGCACTAAAAGATTCAATGACAACACTAAGATGGCTCATAGAAAATGAAAGTAAGTTTTCAAAAACACGATGGTCCAAGTTATTTTTTACTTAAACAAAACAGTTTTTAGTACTTTCCGCATGAAATTTTTCTATATCACATTCAAAGCCAATTTTTATCAATTTTTTTTTATTATTATTTAATTTTTTGCAAAGAATATAATTAACATGGAAAGGATTTTTTTGTTGTTTGTATTCCTGAAATGATCAAAATACCCATTTATTCAATGTTAAATTAAAAATAATACATAATCTAATTAACAAATTAAAATTATAAAAATAAAAACCTAAATATATTCGAGTTATGTTGTTTTGCCTTATTTCTTTAAAGTGGACTGTTAAAGCCGAATGTGAAATTTTTTTAATGTTATTAGGTACAAATTTCAGAGACACCGTGATTCGTTTGGTGTTGCCATAGTAATGAGAAAAAAGTTTCACTTTATAACATTTCTACTTTTTATTTGCCTGTTTGTTTTTATACCATTCATCCACATCTACGTTTGAATTTTTCGCACATTATAATAAACTGAAAAATATACTTTAAATATGAAAAACGAGTAATTTAAACTTAAACCACCCTGTATTTTGGGAAATCACTCCATGAAAGAAACAAACTTGTTGAAAACAAAATAAAAACGTACTTTTGTAGTTCATTCAAGAAAAAGAAAAAAATACTTGTTATTATAATTATTTAATCCAGACAGTAAGATCTAAGCCAAAGTCTTTTTAATTAAGTGAGCCCCGTAGCGCCGCAAAGTGTACTAGGGAAACCTTTTGTACGTGACGGTCAGAGAAAAATAATTTCACGAGACACTTAGTAGATATCTCCATTCATTGTGTAATATCTTGCCAGCGAGATATCGTCACGACTTAGTTTTACTTCTGGACCTCATGCATGACACCTGACAAAACTTTTAATATAATTCATAGAATTAAATTATTAACATTTATTTTTTTTGATAGAAAGCAGTCACTTTGTGGTTAGACATATTTAATGAAAATAAAACAATAACTTTGTTTATAACCACGAGAATTTTGATGAAATAGAAATCTGACATAATAACCGAGCGAAAGAGACAGAAGTGTACATAATGGAATACCAAGGAATACCCGAACAGGTGATTATGGGATGGGAAATTTTACGAGATTATAGGGAATGTGTCCAATAGCCCAATATTAGGTATATTCCCTATACTCTTGAAAAATTTCCCATCCCATAATCACCTGTTCAGGTATTTCTTGGTATTCCATTATGTACACTTCTGTCTCTTTCGCTCCGTTATTATGTCAGATTACTATTTCATGCTATCTCATTTTTTCTTTGTTCTATGTTATGTTCTGTCTTATTCTATTTTGTATATGTAAACACACACCATGTATTTTTGATCAGTTTAATTTTTGTACCCTGAAGATGCTTATGTTAAGCGAAACCGGTCGGTCCTAATAAAATTCTCGTGGTTATAAACAAAGTTATTGTTTTATTTTCATTATTTATATTTAATTATAGAAATTAAACATACCAATCATAAGGTTTTACCAGTATACTTTAATTGATTAAACTATCGACAAATGGTATTTTGAATTAAATTAAAAGACCCTTTGTTTGAATCCTATTTTATTTTTGCATACATCACATCCTTAAACTTATACAAAAATAATAGTGGATTTAATCGAAGCGTCTTTTCATTTAATTCATAATGTCAATTCACAAAGTTTTGCTCATTGCGACATTTTGTTAGGTTTTTGATATTTTCAAACAACATGTATTAAATTTTGATTTCCACATTATTTATTACGTCGATAATCTTTATATTTTTTTTGAAAATCGCCTAAAAATAATCTTCTTCTTCTTCGTATGGTGGAGGAGAGTTGGTGGAGTTCATAGTGGGATGCTGAGGTTATTCAGCCAGTCGACGCCATCGGGAGTCACTTGGTTCAGTACAGATGTACCACAGATAAACTGATGAAAGGGACATTCTTCTGAGATGTGTTTTGTTTGAATATGTCTACGTTTACAAAGTTAGGAATCCTTTAGGCCCCATTTATGGATCATATACGCACAACGGCACGATGGAAAGAGGACCCTAGCAAAGTAACAGTAGGGTCTACAACAAGAAACTTGTTATTCACGTCCGAGGTCTGTCACTGAGTTCGTCACGAGTCTTCATGTAAGTATCACGATAGAAGCAGTATTTCGCCTTCAGTCCAAAAAGGCTTCCTGGATCTCAGGCCGGGAGATTGTAAAAATATTGATAGCTACTTTGTTAAAGCATGTTAATTATTCGTGTTGTTTGTATGCTATCGATAGAATTGCAAATTAAGAATGCTTAGCAGATGTGAAACGTTGAAAATATCTATAAGGAACTAAGTAGGAAACCCGTTTTACAATGGTAAGATCTAACCTTAGAGTAATAATATACCTACTCTAAGGATCTAACCAAAATTAACAATGCACCGCTAACCATCTTTTTGCCTAAAATAACGAATATTTTCGGCGTACTGAAAAACCATTTTTAAAAGAGCTCACGTGAAATAAATTCACGTATTTTATTAAGTATCTTTAGTAAGGGAAATTACAATTTAATTTTAATATTTCCGTAATAGCACGTGCATAAAAATAGCCTAGGGCGAATCCTTTACATTTCTTGAGTTTTATTCGTAGTACTGGCTGAATAATTTTCTCTGACACAAGTAAGTTTAACGTGTAAGACCGCATTAATAAGTACTTTTTTCGCCTTTTTGCAACTGCGGTTCAGCAAACGTTTTCAGTTTTCCCAAAAAAGCCGGTGGGTTAGCGACTTATATTTATTTAATCATTGAAGATAATATTAACAAATCTCACTGAAATGTGAAATGGAAAAGACATAGAAAATAAAAAAAGGTAATAGCCGTATATAGGATTCGAATCCTGGACCTCTGGATCTATCCGGGACTAAGGCTCTATCCAACCGCGCTTATCGCATCTTAATGCTACCGTCACTTTAATCATAAAAAATGATAAAGATTTGTTATTATTACCTAAAATAATTAAAAAAATATATCAGTTTGAAGTATAAGTTATCCCATTTAATTAAAATTCTACATATATTTGCTATACAAATCATTTTATGGACGTTAAGATATTTGCACTGAACGCATTATATATTATACCATTATTCATTCATTATAACATACATACAGAGTGTTAGAGAAGTACCTGGCTTACTTTAAGTTGTGCTACCTGACCGGTGACATTCTTCGATGTAATATATATTTTTTAAAATACAAATAACAACAAAAAATATTTCACGTACCGTCAATGGTGATTAAGCTGAGTAATCTCCCAATCCCCAACCTCGACCCGAAATGTTCAATGCCTGCGGATTTTTATGTTTTTGGTGAATTTAAAAAAAATCACAGGAGACCTAAATTTCATGAACGTGTTTTACTACAAATAAGGTCAGGAATCACTTTTTTTTGATTTCTGAGATCCTGAGGGAAATAATTTCCCTCAAGGCCTATACCATCTTTAGGATTAAAATAAGTCGGGTACGTCTCTTAACAGCCCGTATAAACACACAAGAAGAATAATATTCCTACATTATGGCTGTGACTGAGATTTGAACAGCGTGATTTACTGTTTTAGAGCTATCATAGCAACCTTAGCTCTTTCTGTGAATAGCCATTTTGAAATAAATACAGTTAAAAATTATGTCAGCTAGTCCATCTTTATTTTCTATACAAAATAACATATTTTTCATACGAAATCGATGCTAGATCGTAACGGAGATGTTTATTTATACCTTCGGAGTCTCGACTTACTTCACGCGTAAATACGACATGGTCTAACTTTGACTTAACCCTGTCATAATGCAAGTTATTCGTCAATAAGGTATAATGACAAATAAAACCACCGTGATGGTGGGATTTCCTCCCATCAGGAGATGTTTGAAAAGAAAATATGAACACTATAATATGTAGCGTCTGGGTTTTAGAGCCATGGATTTCATTTCTTACATTAAAATATTGAACGAAAGAATTTTATTTTCATTTTAAACTACTTCATTATTTATATTAATACATTATCGACCGGTTTCGGTTGAACTCAACCTTCATCAGGAATGTATACATATAAACTGAATTAACATACAGAGATATTTCATAATGAAGACAGTGAAAGTGGGCGAAATATACCGTATATTAGAGTAGAACAGGACAGAGCATCAGAGGAGGGTGGTAGATGGATAGGTAGAAGGGTATGAGAAGGGGAGGGGAAAATGTGAAGCCACAAAGTGATTGCTTTCATCGATAAATTAAAATATTGAAATGCGGGTAGTTTTCAATTATTCTCTAGAAACAGTATTAATTATTACAGGAATAGGACAGAGCAGACTTGTCGTTGGCTGTACTATACGATATTCTTTCAAGGGCTCTAATCCTGCTACGGATTTCTTCTTGCAAGTGTTCAATACTTGGGGGGAAAATTAACCTTTTACCATTTTCTTTATCCGTTTCGTAATCTTGTTTCAGGCAAGAATAACTTCAAAGGTTTATTTTAATCGTTTTCGTTTAATTAATTTTCTTCTATTGACAAGCTTTGTGCCGAAGCCATTACGATATTGATCTGCGTACCAGAGATTGCGGGTACAAAACCCAGCGAAATGCAAACAGGTAAAAATATGATTTCTTCAATAAACATATAATTATTTAGTGGCATCAATATTAATTTGAAATACTTTGTATGTACCACTGTTTAAACTTTTAACAGTGGAATAAACAAAGCATTTGTTATTAATTATGAAAATATTTTTATTCTACGCGCACAATTTTTTTTACTGGAATTTCAGCCTTCGTTTCAAAGTAAAACTTATTAACACTATTGATAGGTATGGAATCGAGATAATGCGTTGTGTGCAATGGCTTTAGCTGTTTATTCATTCATTTCAAGCGGGAGAGGGACGTCGCGTCGGTCAGAGAGGGATTATTTATTAATTAGAATTAATTATAATATTATTACGCAATACGATAAACATTGTTTTTTAAAAGAAAAATATTTATAAAATACTTTTAAAATTTACACCGGCTTAGCATACTCGTATATCAAAATCAAATCAGAATGACCGTTCTACGTATTTTTTACAAATATTAAAAAAATAAAATATAAACATTGATGAAAAACATTTGCAATCCTTTCCCGGTACGTTTTTTTTTAAATAAACTCATTTAAAGTTTTGTAATCTTTATGAAAAAAAGGAAAATAAAAAAATTGTTAATTTTTTTCACGGAATTTTAAAGAAGCACCTTCAAAGAATTTTTTAGAGATATTCAACGTTTAAAAATATTTTGTAAAACATTCGTAGAACTGTCAAAAAAGTCTTGGGATTTGATTTTGATAAATGCTAAGCCTATGTAATTTTTTTTAAATATGCAATTAATATTTATCTCTTTATAAACTTTACATTAATCATATTGCGTAACAATGTGATCATTATTTCGAGTTAATAAATAATCCCCCTGGGACGTCCCTTTTCTTCTTAAGAAAAATTATGATGACATTACTTACTATCTTTGAGTTTTTAATATCGTTAGATAAAACGCACGAATATGTCTAAGAAGAAATATTTAGGATTAGTATACGATTCTGCACTGAGACAAATGGAGGAGTTAATTTTCGTTGCCTTTGTAAAATAATATTTTAAATCTCAATATTACTGTTTATCTTCATTGGTGGTGGGCGAAGAGGCTCAGTTTAGTGATCCGGATCACTAAATCTGCAAAGACAATCCACAAGAAAACTGGACGAAAAAAGTATCGTGTAAGAGCGTCTTAAGGACGTCTTTAGAAGGGCCAAGGGAGCGAGGGAGAGGGCATGGTGCGGGGGGACACGAACCGTCGTTCAAACGAGCCGGATTACTACAAAGAGCTGATTAAGTGATCCGGATCACTAAACCGAGCCGCTTCGCCCACCACTAATCTGTATTGGTAGCAGACGGGCAGATTTCACCTATATTTATCATTCAAAAAATATATTGTTTTATTTTTATCGCTATCTTAAAAAGTAACGAATTTTATTTAAGATTGAGGAATATTAATAATTATTTGTAAACGATAATTTGTCAGATTTGCGAAAACTTTGCAACATTCGAATTATTTGTCAAGCCTTCTACTATAAGATAAATAAACGTTTCGTTCGTGTCAGTATTTGCCATCATTAAAGTCATAATTTATGAATCTTTCGTGAGGCGGCTTCCGGCGCGGCGGTAGTGACGTCACATCCGCCGCGAGTTCACGTGGCCGGCGGCCGATTTTCTGCTCGGAAAACTTTCCAAATTGTCATTAAGTAAGAAAATTGTACTCAACATTAATCAGTGGCTCTTGAAGATGCGATAAATGTGGAAAACGTGTCATTCTTTTACAATCTTTTGACAGTTGGAAGTTTACATAAATTATATTGTAATACGAATATTATTGTTTCCGTTGAAGAAAACGTAGAAAAAAGGAAACCTTTGTTTATTAAACCGTTAAACTGTTGTTCAGGGTTATTTGAAGGAATTAGATGTCAGACAATGGTAATAATTCTTGGATTTGTGTTAAGTTCGAATTTAATTTCTCATTGTTAATACTTTTTTGAGTCATGTTTGTGAAAAGACGAAGACAAGGGTTGATGGAGGAACCATTTTATAATACAGCCACAACACGGGAATTTGTTTTGTCAAGTGGTTGCAGATACCAGACCTGTAATCAAATCCGTTTGCTGAATATAAAACAAAATATGTGTAACTGTAATATATATCAATGTTTTGAATATTTTTTTTTTGTTATTGTCCAATGAATGAGTACCTATTAGTGGTGGGCGAAGCGGCTCGATGATCCGGATCACTCACTACAGGTTCGCTGATCCGGATCGATTGAACGACGGTTCGCGTCTCCCCGCACCATGCCCTCTCCCTCACTCCCTTGGCCTTCCTAATGACGTCCTTAAGACGCTCTTACACGATACTTTTTTCGTCCAGTTTTCATGTAGATTGTCTTTACAGAGAGCTGATTTAGTGATCCGGCTCACTAGTTGTTAGTAAAGGTCACACAATAACCAAAGCTTTCAGTGTTACTTACCTCAACATGTGTGCATAAAATCGTCATCCATACAACAACAAGAGTTTTTTAAGAATTATGACATATCATTTTCAAAAAATCACTTAAAGAAAATATATTTAGCGCCCTTCTAGAGATTTTGATAAATCCGCGCGATATTTTTTACAAAATATCCATTTATTATAATTTTAATCGGTATTTTAAAAATGGTAAAGAACCGCCATCATGATTTCCTACATTTGACTTGACAGTGCCTACCCGTTAAAATGGCTGGATCCTCCGGAGTTAAAAATCCAAGGTAGCGCTGCCTGGTATAATGTTGGATATAATTATAAACATTGAAACTTCCCGGCCTTTCCGACAGATGGTTAAGTGTTGCCAGCTGGGGAGGATATTAAATTTTGATTTCGGAATAAGACCACTTTTCAAACGATATTGTTATCAAATTGTTTTGTAAACGATAATCAACTGCTGCTTGGGAAATGAAGACTTTTCAAGAAAACAGTACCTTCTATTATTTTAGCGTAAAAACTTTATCATGATATTGATACTTTATCTTTCCAGGTAAAAATGAGTAGCTTCTAATATTTAGCACCCTTAATTATTGTTTCGTGCGTAATGCAAACCATTTACTTGAATTACAATATTTACATAATTTGTTCGATTTTTTTAATGCATTGTGATCTCGTTTAGTTCGAGCAAAAATTATTTTAAAGGGCTTCCTTAAGGTTGTTAGTAACATAAGGTTATTTTAATTGTTTAACCGTTCGAACGAGGCGAAAAAAATACTTGAGCGATAGACATTTCTGGGCGTTCGGTTTTGAATTCAGCCGTGATTTTTCTAAAAATCATGCTTCAAAATATTAATATGGGAACATATAAACTGATTTCTGTAGTTTAAAGTAAATAAATTCAGCTATATTTCATCATTTGTCCGATATTTGTAGGTTTAATAAAAAAATCGTAAAATTTAAAAACGCGTTAATTCAATATATTTGCCACCAAAAATTGCCCTATGTTGAACGCTAACTATTTTTATATGTTTTCAACTGTCTACTGGATATTTCTATAGTTGTGTGCGGGAATATTGAATTTAACTATTTTTATATGTTTTCAACTGTCTACTGGATATTTCTATAGTTGTGTGCGGGAATATTGAATTTAACTATTTTTATATGTTTTCAACTGTCTACTGGATATTTTTATGGTTGTGTGCGGAATATTGAATTTAACTATTTTATATTTTTTCAACTGTCTACTGGATATTTCTATAGTTGTGGTGCGAATATTGAATTTAATATTTTTATATGTTTTCAACTGTCTACTGATATTTCTTAGAAATATTGAATTTAACTATTTTTATATGTTTTCATCTGTCTACTGGATATTTCTATAGTTGTGTGCGGGAATATTGAATTTAACTATTTTTATATGTTTTCAACTGTCTACTGGATATTTCTATAGTTGTGTGCGGGAATATTGAATTTAACTATTTTTATATGTTTTCAACTGTCTACTGGATATTTCTATAGTTGTGTGCGGGAATATTGAATTTAACTATTTTTATATGTTTCAACTGTCTACTGGATATTTCTATAGTTGTGTGCAGGAATATTGAATTTAACTATTTTTATATGTTTTCAACTGTCTACTGGATATTTCACTATAGTTGTGTGCGGGAATATTGAATTTAACTTCTTTTATATGTTCTTTGTCTGCTGGATATTTCTATATAGTTGTGTGCAGGGAATATTGAATTAACTATTTTTTATATATGTCTACAGATATTTCTATAGTTGTGTGCAGAATATTGAATTTAACTATTTTATATGTTTTCAACTGTCTACTGGATATTTCTATAGTTGTGTGCAGAGATATTGAATTTAACTATTTTTATATGTTTTCAACTGTCTACTGGATATTTCTATAGTTGTGTGCGGGAATATTGAATTTAACTATTTTTATAATTTCAACTGTCTACTGGATATTTCTATAGTTGTGTGCGGGAATATTGAATATAACTATTTTTATATGTTTTCAACTGTCTACTGGATATTTCTATAGTCACAGACATTTAAAAAATCCAGTTTTTAATGTATAAACAGATGTTTAATTTTAAGAAAGGAAAATATTTTTTAAATTTCGATTCGCTGTTTGTCAAAATTGAATGAATTACGCGTATGAAAAAGAATGTTTATTATATTTAATGCAAAAAAACTAGTGTCACATTAAAAAAAAAATTTTTATCCACATCTATTAATTAGGAGTGTCTGTTGATAGATATATATATATATATAATATAAAACGCAATGTAAATAATGTATTTAAATAAATAAAAAAATGCTTTAATTAAAAATATCACGATTTGAAAAGAACTTTAATTAAATAGAGAAATCAATTACAAACACATTAATGTATGACATGTATTATAAATTTTATAAAATAAATACTTTTTTTTTATGACAGCGGCCAGTCGTCGCTTAAAAAAATGTCATCAATTATCTGATAAAACGTTTTTCAAATATTCCAAGGTACTTAAATTAGCGGCATATTTTGGTATTCGATAGAAGCTTATTCAAGCTAGTGATTAAATATTTTAATTTTTACGGGAAGTTAAAAATAAATTCAATTCAATACGCAAAAATCACCTACCTACAGCTACCAAAATTTGGGTAGCAGTCGCTTGAGTGGATAAAATGAACATGAATGGTAACAGTTTAATTTTCATTCGTACGAGTATATATGCCTCAGGAGAAAATTTTAAAATAAATCAGTATTATTCGGGGGAATCATTAAATATCGCATATCAAACCCAGAGTGGCTTCAGGGTTATGAAATTATTCCAAATATTGTAAAAAATTGGGGAAAAAATCATGTTACACATCCCGATGCACAAGCTGATCAAACCAATCGTTTTTAAAATATGCCTGTAAAGAATTACGATACGTTTCACACAAATTAACATATTTTGTAAAACATGTTCTGTACCTAATCCCTACAACCTTATTTATGAAGCCACCCTCTTACATGATACTATAATTCAAAGTAAAAAATGTTCGTTTGATAGTATTTTTAATTACACCATTACTAAATTTAATCACCGAAATAAGCAGGTCCTATTTTTACAGGGTTTAGCTAAAACCAAAAAAAAAAAACGTTAATCCCAAAATTAACTGTGTGCACTGCGCAATGGTTTAATAATTCAAGTATGTAGGACGTATGTAAACTGTACAGTGGCTTGTACATAATATGAACCGTGTCTGGGCACCAGGTGAGGGCAGGCACGGTCGAGGCCCGGGGCCCCACGGGTCGCGGGGCATAGCTAATCCCCTCCTGAACGGGAACACCTGCCCACACTAGCTCGCAAGCTAAACTAACCAAACTAAATAATGCGGCAGTATTGCCATAGTGTTTTAGATAAGGGAGTACGATAATAATACGATTATATTTTAACAACAACAAAACAAAGTTTTTTGTAACAAAGACTCATATCTGGTACATAATAATAATCTAGAAAAAATTGCATGTCTGTAATTTCTCGGTCCAATATCTGTAAAAATTGCAAAAGAAATAAAACATACATGGTTTCAATATAGCTTTTAGAACTAATAATAATATAGGAACAATAAAAAAAAACTCAAAAACTAAAAATCCTGAACTTAATAATAGTAGCATATATGAATTAAAATGTGACCATGCCGACAGCAGCGCTATCTATATAGGGTAAACGGGAATGGCTTTATCAATTAGATTTAAAGAACATACATAATGTTATAAAAATAAAAGCACTCCTTAAAAATTCGTAGAACATATCTTAGTAAATAATCACGTCCCGATTGACGACAACAAGCCTAAACCTTTACATTTATAAAGAAAGGGTCTTGGATTAAATTAACTTGAACAATTATAAATTAATTATCCGGCGAATTATCCTAATATAACATTAATTAACAAAGTAAGGATAATTACATATTCACCGCTTCTCAGTATGTTCACATTATCAAAACAATATAACACATTTAAATAAATCAATTAAGAAAAAAATATCAGTTAAATACGAGGAAACACATTATAACTGTGAAAACCTCACAGAATTCATAATTTAATTATTTTTTCTGACTAAATCAGCTTTTCCGATAATAAATCATTATTTTAAAAAACTCGCTCAAATTAGAATGGGGTGGGTGTGAACAAAATCATATACATAAGTCGTCAGAATGTGGATTAACCGCAGTTTGAAAATGGCCTTAAACGCCGAAACAGCTGCCACAATAATAAAAACTAAAAATACTTGCATAACTTAAAGTTGGATTTTCATAAAATTAAAAAAAAAATGTTCACCAATTTTTATGCAAATTCCCATCTACGCACAGCGACTCCCCGCCTTTGTTTCTACCTCTACAAAAGATTGCAAATATTTATGGGTTACGAATTACGTATCTAACTGTCAATGTTTAAAAAATTCTTACTACCATTATAATGGGATAATGTTACTTGCACAATCAATGGGGACTTAAACTAGCCCGGGAACCCAACTCATTTATCAGCTCAGCTAATAACTGGTCATTTTGCCATATTTCTCTTTTGATTTTTAAAATCGAACTATCATGCATGTGGGTACAAGAATCGTTGTCGAGTCGAAGAGTCGAAGACTAACATGAAAAATGCAATACTGCACCAAACACTATGTTGCGCCATATGCCATCTGTATTGAACTATGTGCCATGTAGTATTTTATTTTACACCATGTGTCATCTACGCCATCTACAGTGCACTATGTGCCATGTGCTATACATGCCAAGTTGCACCAAGGAAGTTTGGCGGGTAAGTGAGTGAGCGGGGTTTAAAAACGGAGTCATTAAAAATTTCACATGTAAAAACTTTTCCAGAAGCTTTTTATATTTTCGTTCCGTTTAAAGTTTCGATGTAGAGAGCTTTTTTTGTAACGAGAAGACAACGAGTGGCAAACCGTTTCGATAAAAAGAGATTTTAAAGAATTTTGTTTCGAAATAATAACGAAAATTCATCTATAGTAAGTTCATTATCGATGCAATAATTTGTTCAACTTTTGCCATTTATTAAATTAAATAACAGATTTTTTTACAAATTTCTTCTGGATTTTAGTAAACCTAAAGGTAGATTAATTGTATTTAAAAAAATAAGAACTTAATTATTATAAAAACATATTATTAGTTCTTAAAAGTTTATATGAACAAAGGCATAATATTCCATACTTTTATGTTTCAAAATTCTTTCAGTAAGTGCCATTCTGTGTTACAAAATTATATTCCAGCACAATAATAACCCTATATATAATACAAATAGACTAGAGCACACTTACAATACTCCTCTTAATTTTAATGAAAGATTAATGGTTCCTTAGCATATAAACAAATATGAACAAAGAACTTTAGGAAACATGATTCCTAGATGTTTAAATAAAATAAAAATAAAATAGAAATGTATTAAAACTATCAATAAATATATTGAAAACTTTGCTAGCTGAAATAAACTATTTGTATTAGATAATGAGGAGATATTTTTTAAGTACGATTTACTGTTGTCATTTACGTTTTTTTCTTTTTTGCTTATGTTTTTGTAGAAATATTTATGAGTAATTCTTAATAGTTATATTCTTAGGAATTATGTATGTTTTAAGTTTATTACATATGTTTTATTTTATATATATTTATATATTTTGTATCTTAGCTTTAACTGTAAATTTAGTATAAGGTTTTGAATAACAAAAAGTTAGATAAACTCCTAAAAAGTAGTTTGACGGGACTTGCCTTATATTTTATAAAATGTCTTAAATTAATTAAAAAAATTAAAATAAAACAGCCGGCATAAATAAAGACATCGTAGTTTTGGTAGGTAGGTATATTTTAACCCGCATTAATTAAAATCATTATAAGTAAACAATATTTAATTTATTTAAAAAATATATTTTTAATTATTTGTCTATATACTTAGTTTTGTTTAATGTCCTCCGCACTTATAAATCACCTTTGTCATGAAGTATTTGATTACATAATTTTTGGATAAAAAATAGTTAAATTTTTTTAACATATTGTTAAAGTTTGTAGCTCCCTTTAAGAAGATATGTCTTTAGTTTTTCTAAAGATTTCAAATTTGCTTTCTGACCTCCGACTAAATAGAAGGTCATTCCAAAAATGTGGACCCAGCACATTCAAAGCACTGTCCCCAAATGTTGCAGCATTCGAACGAGAGGGTTTAATCAGACCGTTCTACGCATCGGACTCAACCGATCTGATTGGAAGACTGCTATTAATTATATTGTATTTCAATATTATATAAATATATACTTGGAGCAGGTTGATGAGTTTGTGTATTTGGGAAGTATGTTTACGAGAGATGGAAAGACTGATAGGGATATTGAAAGAAGGGTGAATGCAGGAAACTCCATTAACGGAGGACTGAACGCGGTTGGCGCAAACAAAAAGTTGTCCAAGGAAGCGAAGCTAGCAGTCCACAATGGAGTGCTGATACCAACCTTGATGTATGGCAGTGAGGCATGGAACTGGCAGAGGAAGGATGAAAGTAGACTGAATGCTGTAGAAATGAGATCTCTGAGACGAATGTGTGGTAAAACCATGTATGATCGAGTGAAAAATGTTGAGATTCGTAAAGAATGCAAGGCTGATGTAAGCGTAGTGAGCAAGATTAAGAAAGGGACGCTTAGATGGTTTGGGCATGTAGAGCGAATGAACGAAGAAAGGAGTGTAAGGAGAATATATGACGCGAATGTGAATGGAAGAAGAGCCGGGGACGCCCGAGGAAGACATGGCACGATCAAGTGAATCAAATACTCGAGTCGGGCCATGTCAGAAGTCGGAATAACAGAAGAGAATGTATGAGGCGTTGTATGAATGTGAATGAAGCAAGAAGTGTATGCCAAGATCGAGTTGTTTGGCGGTCCGTCCTCTCTGCCTACCCCTGCGGGGAAACGGCGTGATGGTTAGTTAGTTATATAAATATAAGATAGATAGACAAAACTGAATATTATAGAATATTTGGTTGCCGGTCTAAAGCCGGTGACTTTTGGTTAATTTCATTTTTTTTTTTATGGAATTTAATCTTAAATAGAACGATTTGCTCATTTTCCACCGGTTTTGTACCCCTGCTCTAGACTCACTCTGTGTCCTAGTTGGCTGGGAAGTTCAGAACTTGGATTCATTGTACGCGGTCGGATTTAATGGCTTGCCGTGTTTTCATTGTATTTATTTTAAATTGCGTCAATTCTGCCTTAAGCAGACAAAGGAGATTTGAAAAAGGTCAAATACGAATTTACTTAAGTCACAAAAATCTCTCAATGACTGAATTACTGAGTATTATTTACATCAAATATGACTTATTTTTCAAAAACAAAAACGTCAATAAAAGTTATTGTTTGCAAGTAATGACAGTTGACAATTTCAACTCAACGCTTGAGAGATAATTGACTAAACGGTACAAAATACCTCTGGCGACATAACTTAAAACAATTTTTTTTCTAAGTTTGATTAAAAGTAGAACTTATTATTTGGAAGGAAGTATTCACATTGTGGTTTGAAATATTAATTTAAATGAAACGAACAATGTTTAAAACGATTAATTTTATGTTTATTTTTCGACTGATTTCACTTTGTCTAAGCTTCATCAGATCCAGTTGCTCATTATTAGGTATATTTCCCATAAACTAATTATATTTTCCCATTTCTCCTTAATCACTTTCTAGTTGACGTTTGGCTTCTTTCGCTATAATATGATAACCCATTCTTGTATATATTCTCTGTCTGTTTCTCTCTGTTCCGTTCTTATAATTTAAACGTAAAATGGTAATTGCTATCTCACTGTTCTTTTACTATATTTTTAGATATCTATCCATATTAAATATAATACCAAGAACATACTATCTACCTTTTGTTTAGTTTAATTTGGTACCCAGATGAAGGTTAGGCTAAGTCAAACCGGTTGATCGTAAAAATTAAAATAAACACTATCGTCATAAATAAAGTTTTGTTTTATTTAATTGAAAACATCTTTCCTTCAGAAAGTGTTAACTATAATTGATTTTTTGCTATTTTAAGCTTGCCATGTCATATTCAATAACTATATAAAAAAAAAACAAGACGATATTCTTGTGAATTTTTCAAATGTTCTGTAAAAAATAAGGCAATGGTCTGGATAGTTAACCCATTTTAGTGATGGCTTATTTTTTTTAATTACACACATCTTGGACAATTACGTGTTTAAAAGAAAGAGAAACATTTAAAACTTACGAATAAACTGAGAAAAAAATTAAAACCTTGATCACGGTGATTATAAGCATAAAATTTTGCTTGTGTAAAGATGGAAGATTCACCTAACACAGGAAATTAACCCACGACGGGCGTTGTCTGGGTAGAAACCCGACGCATTTGTCAACTCAGCTACTAACTGGTCTATTAGGACATTCATTAGAGGTTAAAATCATGAATGAACATTTATTGAAATTCGCGTTTAACGTTATAACGAAGGAGCAACACTCAAAAATGAACGTAAACATCATTTGTACACTGCTAACTCAACCAGTATCACATATGGTTTATCTATAAATTCTATACAAGTAGTTAAGAAAATGTCAAAGGTTTCAAAAAGCAACAATCTTTTAACTCTAATCCTTAAATACTGAAAAGAGATGCAGTTTAAAAAGCAGTTGAAGCAATTATGAACGTGTTTTTATTATATTATTTTCTATTTTACTTTATAAACCACTGTACACTTACATTATTATATTTTACATGTCTTTTAGTTACAGTTAAATTTGATTACAATAAAGATATTATTATTATCTAAAATTCGAGTACGTATTTCACACAGAATTTAAATGATTTCAGTTGAGGATTACTGTTTTTTGAAATCTTGTACATTTTACTAATTACCCGTAAAGAATTAACAGATAAATCATTTGTAGTATTTCTTGAGTTGGAAACCTGCAAAGTGCTTATTTTTGGGTGCTTACCATTGAGTAGTGAAACTTAATAGATGAATGTTATAAAAGTGGTATTAAGTACGCCCTTGTTCTCAAGGAGACGCTCTGATATTTTTATTTCCACATAATTTAGTACCCTTAATTGCCTAACTCATACACGACCGTACAAAATCCCGCAAAAGGAGAATCATCTCGTGACATATAAGGAGCTTATTCGTCTAATAAAGTGTACACTTAGACTCGCGCTGAAGGAAGGAAGGGTGGAGTGGTATTTTGAAGGATAAATTTTGTGAATGGGGTGTTCCTTGGTAATTCAAGACAAAGATTCTTACCCCTCATTATGTCATTTAATAGAATTACGCATTTATTTGTTTTTGTTGTGAAGAAGTGTTTTCAAGGATGCTGATGATCAGACTGATACAAATAGACATCTACGAATCACATTTTTTTTTACAAATCTTGACGGCACACGATATACCATAAAGTTTTATTTTTGAAAAATAAGATTTCGTTTCTTTCGAAAATGTTATGTAAGGTTATTAAGGTTTTCTTGCTATTTTAATCTCACAACATCATGTTCACCATGATAATCTTGACGGCTTCCATGGTCGTGGGTTCAAATACCGGCATGTGAAAATAAATGATTATTTTTAAATATAACTTCACGTTGTTATTAACAAAGAATTTATTATATTTTAACGTTAACCGGTTTTGATTCCATCAAATTTTGTTTGGGCAATTATAATAACTAAAAATAATGCAGATATCGGTTATATATAGGTACAGAAAACAATAGAGTGAGAAAGGATACAAAAAAGAAGAAATCAAAATATTAGAGGGAGGCAACAATTGAAAGGTATTATGTGTAGGAGGGAGACATTATATATTACAAAGAAATTCTAAATAAAACATTGTTTTGGAAACATAATGAAGTCATATTAGAGAGAGACAACAAATAATAATCTCGTTAGACACAAGTCGATAAACATGATCGAAACATACAATTCTTTAGCGTTGCTTTATGAGACCTATAAAGCAATTTATATATATTTTTTTAATATTTTTTTTTTCATTTATCTAACATATATTATTTATTGTTTAGTTAATTTTCTTACACACTTCTCAATACACGTTAATTTCGCCAAACTAATTTGTAATGGTTAAAAATTGTGTTTTAGAGCTTCAGTAGAGATGTCATAAATTGGCTATAAATATTATAGTTTAAAATTTAAATTCTACAGGCCAATAGATATTGGGAAAATAGCGGTCAACTGTGGAACGTGATGCCGTTCATAACTCATATCGACAGTTCTAACACATTGGAGCTATATATAAAATTAGATAACTGGACATATTCTGAAAAAAAAAACACCCAAAAAATTTGTCATAATGATATAAAATATTGAACGATAGAATGGACACTTTCAAGCTGTCATAGAAGGCCAACGTTTTTACTTTAGTTTTACTAATATTTTTTTTGAATTAAGTCCTCACGCATTAATAATACGGTAAAATAATATTTGTAATCCTTCTAAAGGACTATTACTGAGCGAGGAATTTATGTTGACGATAAATCAGCATTTAAAGAAAGAACACGGTCAAGAAAGAAATGGTCCTAGAAAGCATTTGGAATTTTTTTTAATATATAATTTAAGTATGGAGGATGCCTCAATAAGATGAAATTTGATATGATGTATAACCAGTATTGACCCTCGTTTCATAGTCTACATCCTCATGTAAATTTATAGTTGTATTAACTATACATCACACATAAATAAATAAAATTAAGAAAAATGAATAAAGTTACATAGTTTCATGCATTACTGTGCCAATTTAGAGATGATATATTAATAAAATGACCATTATTATTTTAAAAAAATTACATGAGATTAAAAAGTGAGAAAAACAACAAAACATTTTTTTAAAACTATTTAGGATCAATACATTTCTTTATCTATTTACATAATAATAAATTATAAAACAGTTCGGGACATTTTTCATACTCTTCCTCGGTAGGGATTGCTGTGCTGAGGTGGACTAGATTTTATTTGAAAACTGATTTTTTTAAGTTCTTACGACGTTTAAAAAATGCTGGAAAACTCCTCTTCTTTTTGAGCCAAGTTTTGGTTTGGTTTTTGAAATCAATAATTTTTTTTATTCCCTGTGGAATCAAAGTGTTGATTCAATACGTCTCTTATTAATTATTGCTGGATATTTTTTTAATTTTTGTAAGTAGCCATTCATATTTTTGAACATCACTCGTCTCAAGAAATATAAATCAAATTAGTCGCTTTAAAAACAATTTAAAAAAAAAAAATTTCAGTACGGTGGTAATAGGTACAACTATTTGGAACTTAAAAGTTCCTGTAGTAGGTTCAGTTATGTTTACAAAACCTTTAGTAACTAGATTTAAACGTATAGCACTTGACCTTTCATTATCAGTATTATCTCTTTCCGCTTCCTAACAACTCCGATAGATGGAGACATAACCAACTGGATCGGGGCAGTCTGACACTTACACGATTTTCACAAAATACAGCAACCATAAAATTTTACTAATCACCGAATTTTCTACGCTTTTCGAACTGAAATACAACACACAAAATTTTCAGAGCTTATCCAGTTTCCTTGGACACTTTACCCTCCGAAGTAGTTTCGTCATTCCTGGAAGCAGTTGGAATGGACCTAAGAGCGTGTTATCTAAAGCTGCCGCCGGACATTCACGGGGATTTAGTTAATTTCCTTCACGTCCCCACCATCTCCACTCCGGGATGAAATATCGGGACAATATTTTGCCACGATTGTTTGGGATTGTTTTTTTACGAGTTTTGGAGCCCAGTGATAATGCAACTGTTTATAAGATGGTTGCTTTATTAGACAGAAAGTTTTATCGGAGCATCATTTTGTTTTATTTAACTTTTTTGGAGGGGATTGCCAAGCAAAAAAAAAACAATCGAAATAATAGAAGAGTATGTAAGAATGTGAATGAAGAAAAATTTGTATACCAAGAGCAAGTTGTTTTGTAGTCCGTTCTTTTTGCTTACCCTGGTGGGAAAAGGCGTGATGGTTAGTTAGTTAGAAAATTAACAATATCCACTTTGACACAACGGTAAGATTTTTGTTCTGGGTCGTATGGCGGTTTTAAAAACATTTTATATACTTTAAAAGCATTAATTATACTTCCACGTATTTTAACGTAGCATAATAAGATTTTCGTTCTGCAGTATCTCATAGTAGTAATGTACGAGTATATTATATTTCACGAAAATAAAGTTATGAAACGAGTTATTATATGGTTGATTTATTTTCTGCCATTAGAATACAGTTAATACGTACGTAGAGGTACATACAAGTACGTGGTTAATAAATTTTTAATCATCATCCGATTTGTATTTACCTGTATGATTTCAGATTTGTTCGAGAATTTTTATTTGGATACGTTGTATGCTTGATTTGGCAAAGAAACCTTAGGATATTTTAATATCCCCTCAGGCGAACTAGGCGGATACCGTTTTTTGTCTTCTCCGGAGAAAGGTATTCTGATGCCTATTTGTTTAAGGGAAGTTTAACATTTTATGTGTTTGATCTCCCTTTGATTTCGCCATATCGTGAGATTTTTTTTCTTTTTCGTCGAAATGGGAAAAACAAATTTATTCATTTTTTTCTTTGAATGGATCGAAAAATTCAGTCTCATTTTCTAAGGTAATATGAAATCATTATTGTTTACAGCTTTTGTCAATAAAAAAACATATGAAACAGTAATACAGATTTTTAATTTCCTTAGTGAAAGTTTCATTCTTAGTGTAGAGTAAATTTTAGTTTGTATTGCATCATTGAACCAGCCTTGCTGGAAAAAGAATTACGTATTATCGTAGGTTCTTGGAATCTGCAAGAAAGATTTGCGCGAATGCTGTTATTTATGTAAATTAATGCTTCCTTTCAAGATATATGGTACCTCGAAATAATGAGTTGTTGCATCTGTTTTGTCTTTCCATGAGACAGATTTATGAAGTAATGGGGTAAGCTAAGGCAAAAGTGTATTCATTTTAATTATTATAATATATTTATTATCCACTAAACATGTTTATTTTTCAATTTATTTTTTATAACTTATTGAAGTTTGTAAACCTCATTGAAATATTTTAATCATTGAAGAAGATAATATTAACACATCCCAAATGAACCACGAAACCGAAAAAACAACAGAAATTAAAAAGATTTCAGTCGCATCTGGGACTTGAACCCAGGACCTCTACCTATCCGGGGTAACCGCTTAACCAACTTAGCTAATGAGACCAGTTCAATTTACGCCATTTACACCGATATCATACTTCATGATCAAGATTTGTTAATATTATCCACCATTTTTATAAATCCCATATTATTGGCTGCTATCCTTATGATGATTGCAAAGTTTCATCCAGAACTCAATTGTAATCTGGATAGAGTCTCGGATATACTTACACGATTTTTATTTATATGAGACATCTATTGACTTATTTTACAAGCCTGGAAAGAAATATTCAATTTATTTTTTATAACTTATTGAAGTTTGTAAACCTCATTGTAATATTTTAATCATTGAAAAAGATAATATTAACACATCCCAAATGAACCACGAAACCGAAAAAACAACAGAAATTAAAAAGATTTCAGTCGCATCTGGGACTCGAACCCGATAAAAATAACGATATAAAAAAATGGAGTCTTGCAAACGTAAAAGCACTTTAAATAGTGTCAACACAAATAATTTCAATTTTTAACTAATTAAAATAAGCAAGTACTATCACATTTTTTTAAATGAAATGTAATATTAATTAATAAGATGTGCGTTGTTTACACCACCGTTTTTAATATATAAATATCAACATATTTCGAAATCGAAGCTTTTCTCACCACAGACAAATGATAAACATAGATGAAATAGTAATGTAAGAATAAGAAAATAACAAATTTTATTCTCAATTTATTCTAAATTTTATCAGTTTAAAAAATTAATTACATTTATAAAAAAATATTTTAAAATTAGTTGCAGTATTTTAAAATTAAATACGGTATTATTAAATAAATATAAAAAAATAATAAAAAGATATACATTCAAAAATGTTTAAGTAAAATTAAATATTTTTGAATAATAAAAAAACATTTTTAATTGAAACAAAAAAAATTCAATTACGTCCAGTACGTTCGAATAACTTTAAAAGTCAAATCTAAATATGTTTAATAAAAAAATGCTTAGAAATTCAAAATAAAATTTATGTAACCCTATACTATGCATATTTAAAAGCCTTTATAGCACAGCAACACTTTCAGTATTTTCCCGCATCTAATACTATACAGATTCCTTAATAATATGTATGTCTAGGAGATAAAGACATTCAGAAATTGCCCGGCTATCAAAGGGGAGGAAGTCTTAGCTCTCAATACCCGGAGCAATTGGGATATGGGAAAAGTGCCTTCAGAAGGGTGGATTTTTAAATGGAATGAGCCATTTGGAATGATTATTAAATATCTGCATGGGATGAATACAGTGCGGGGGTATAATACCCCTGCAATTTATAATACACATTTAAAAAAACATCCCTCTTTAAGAAAATACATTGTTGTTATTTCTATTTAAAAAAATCCTGTTTCGATAATAACGGCATAATATTCCTAACTACCAAGCACACATGAGATGTATAGAAATCAAAAACATTTTTACTTTCGTATAGTTCAGCTATATAACGGGAATGCTGGCATCCCTTGTAAAAGTTTTTTTTTTTTTTCATTCTATTTTCCCTAAAAATGTGCGATTGTTAAATTCCTTGTGCATTGATCGTTGGATTGTGTTAATTATTCAAATGTTTATGGTTCAAATTGGTTCGAAATAGTTTGGAACTTCCGCTCGTAGTCCCCCATTACCTCGCAGAAGTCGAATGATACAGTATACAACTAAACAAGCAAGTATTTCCAATTTTGGCATATCTTATTGAAGCTAATAAAGCTCATTGTAATATGTTTTTATTATATTGACGGCAATATTAGCATCTCCAAAATGAGTTTTTAGAAATTTTCTCTGAACTCTCTACTCTTATAAATCAAAGAATGATACCGATAAAAATAACGGAATGGATTGGGGTACTGTAGCTCAGTAGATTAGAATGCAAAAACCATGAGATCCTATATCTATGATTAATCTACTTGTACGTGAAACATGTGTATTTTTTTTTATTTTGTGTAGACAAAAAAATGTTTATTTCTCGTCTTAGGAAGCCAAGTTACATCCCGTGATTTTTAATAAGTATTATTTTTCTTATTAACTAACTAAATAACTAACCATCACGCCGTTTTCCGCAGGGGCAGGCAGAGAGGACGGACCGCCAAACAAGTCGATATCCCATACACTTCTTGCTTTATTCATATTCATACATCGCCTCATACATTCTCTTCTGTTATTCCGACTTCTGACATGGCCCGACTCATGTATTTGATTCACGTGATCGTGCCAGGACATCGGGCGTCCGCGACTTCTTATTCCATTCATATTCGCGTCATATATACTCCTTACACTTATTTCTTCGTTTATTTGCTCTACATGCTCACTTATTACGTTTCTTATATTATATGTAATTACTTTTCTAATACTACTCTGCAATATAAATAATTACATTTATGAATTTGCCTACAATGTTTGAGTACAAATCCGTCGGACGTTTGTTTTTGACAACATAATATCATTGCAATATCAATATTTTTGAGTCGTGGGAAAAAGGTATAATTTAATCAAACAAAAAACAGAAATGTTATTATTGCCATTTATTTTTCAAGTTGTTTAGAAGACTCATCTAAAATATGCAATCAAGTGTGTCTGTGATTTTTTTTTCATCGTCTTTTAGATTTTTCTCAATTTAAAACTGTTTTTAATACACACCACTCGTACCTCCTTGCTTCTTCGTTATTGGAAGGACTTACAATAACTGCATGATTAATCAATAAATCAACACCTTCTATCAAAATGAGTCGGACATATATTCGAACTTGGGTATGGCATTTTTGAAATTGAGATGTTTCAGGATTTTTAGCGATTTTCAGGGTATCCAAAGTAAATTTAAGAATTGAAATAGAACAGTATCATTAAAAATGGCTTTGGGACGGCATCGATCCCATAACAAGAGGGGAGGAAGGCAGATGCGTCACGTGGGAACGTTAAAGGCGGAGAAATGGACGAGAGAAAAATATATGAAGCCAACTGGCCGAGCCGAGGAAAACGGAATATAGAGAAGTCGGTACACAAACCAGAGATAATTGCTTTCTTATTCTTCACAAATGATGGAATTGTACATATTATGCTGGGTTTTATACAAATCGCACACCAAAACTAAAAACATGGATGATTAAATTGACGGCCTCCATGGTCGAGGGGTAAGGCTCTCGACTAAGAATCCGAAGGGCGCGGGTTTAAAACCCGGCTTGCGCAAATAAATTTTATTTAATTAATTTGTGTTGTTTCACAATTAATTCATTTAAAAATAATATACAGTATATTTGCGCACGTTTTAGAGTGGAAGATACTCTCAGAATCGCCCTGGCGAAAGACCACCATTCAGAATTGAAACGTTGCTTGAAATGGCTTTTAGCTATGTTTTGTGACCAGATCTGAATAGCCAGGTATTTCCCCACCATTCTCTTCCCTTCTCCTTCCCCTCCCCAATACCTTCAACCTCACAACATTCCCCAATTAGGGATGCCATAGTCTTACTGGCTCCAGACGGTTGGGAGCAGTTGGGACTCTTGTGCGGTATTCATGTAAAAAGAAAAAAAAATACACTTAAATAAATTATTATAAATTCAAAAGTTCCATATAAGTCAAGTTTTTGTAAAATCATGTTATAACAGTACTGAAAAATATTAAATCATGGTTTGTTACCCCTGACACCCAAATTTGTATATAAACCATAGTTTAAGCATTTATTGTACCAGTCTAAACATATGGTAGCCGTCACAGGCTGAAAACGGAGACTGTCAAAAATAAATGTGGAATAAAATTAAAAAGTGTCTTATTTAATCAATACAATGGAATTCCAATAGTTGTAAAACCAGAAATATTAAAAACATGGAGGTTTGCATGATTACTGGCAATTGATGGTTGAAGAAATCGGAGATGCCCGAAGAAGACATGAAGTGAATCAAATACTTGAGTCGAGTCACGTCAAGAGTCAACATATCAATAGAATGTATATAACCGCCCGTCCTCTGGGTTATTATTCAAAAAGTAGGTAAAAAAACTTTTTTTTTTTCATTAGATTTCGCAATAACAATACGTGTGACTAGTGACGTAACTTGTATGGGAGGGACAAAAATCCATTAGCTTCGACTGATCTCGAAATACTAAACAGCAGGAACAAACTTACGATTGGATTGTAGGTTTTGGGTATAGCTTTTTTTGTACTTGAACGTACGGGATACGGCTTGTTGCGTTCGGGCGATAATATAGCGGCCGTATCACTTACGTTCATATGGGTAGGGCGGTTAAATGTGAATAAAGTAAGAAATGTGTGCCAACATAGAGTTGTGTGGTGATCCATTTTTTCAGCTAGATAGTTAGAAAGATAGATACGGTCGGAGAAATAGAGTAAGCGCAGCATTTGTACACAGTACTGAACAATTGAGTCAATATTTTTTCGTTCCATATTGCAAATTTTTTTTGGTTCTATTTCAATTGTTTTTTTCTCTTAAAATGCACACCTCTAAATAATGAATGATCAGTGCATTTACTAGTACATAAATCAAACATGATAGGCGATCGAACAAACGAGACTTAGAATTATGTATTGTTGGTAATGATTTTTTTAGCTTGAAATTTCTGTGGATTTTCAGATAATGTGGATAATATCGTTATTCTTGCATAGTTCATCCAAACTAATTTTTTTATTAATTTCTAGTGATACAGCGAGGGCATCCAGAAACGGAACTATTATTATTGATTAACAAATAAGTTTATTTCCTGAAAAACGAACGATAGTCACTGAACATGACCTTTCACGAATACAACTTATTGCAATCTAAATTACTGTTGAATATGATAAAAAAATTAACGTGCCTAAAGACATTATTTTTTTTTTTTTAAATTATTTTCTTTATTGAGATTTAAAAACCTCATTGTAATATTAAATAATTCAAGGTAATAATATTAACATAACCTAAATGAAAAATGAAACTGGAAAAAACAACAGAAAATTAAAAGATTTCAGTCGCATCTGGGACTCGAACCCGGGACCTCTGCCTATCCGGGGCAACCGCTTTACCAACATAGCCAATGAGACCAGTTCAATTTATGTCATCTTCATCGATATCATATCTCAAATTCAAAATTTGTCGATATTATTCTCCATTTTTCATCCCATATTATTTATTGGTAGCTATCTTTATGACGATTATAAAGTTCTTCACGAACACAATTGCAAACTAGACAGTGTCTCGGATGAATATATGATTTATTTTTATTTGAATGTGACATCTATTGACTTTTTATAAAGGTCTAAAGAATCTATCTATTCAATTTTTAATTATTAATTATTTTAACAATTTTTTTTTATCGGATTGCCCCTGATAGGCAGAGGTCCTGGGTAAGAGTCCCAGATGCGACTGAAAGCTTTTTATTTCCTGTTGTTTTTTTCCGGTTTCATGTTTCATTTTGGTTATGTTAATATTATTTTCTTCAATCATTATTTATTTATTATACCGAGTTATACGAACCAATTACAAAAACTCAGTTAAAAAAAGATATAAAAGATTCAAAACATAATTAGCCGAATCATTGTGTTATATTTCTTCGCAATAGAGGAATATTTTTTCTAAAACTGTATATATATCGACAAAAAATATCGACGTTAGCAGAATCAATGATATTGTAAAGTCAACGCATTTTGAATATATGATTATGATAGACATTTATTTAACATAATCTATAAATATTTTAGCTATCTTTACTTGCTACGATGCAAGAAAAAAAACTGTTTTCCTTCTTGCGCTGGATCCTTTTTCAAAAGGGAGCAAAAATATTTTTGGAACATTCGAACGACCAATTCTAGGAGGGACTAGTTGATTTTTTGCTCCTAGCTTCAGCCCGGCTCCGGGGAAAAAAGGGCCAGGGACGTTGAGTTATTGCCACCGGCGGAGCCAAGGGCGGCAGAAACGGGGGGTGTAAACGCGTTATTTGAAAACGGAACGGCCTAATATTATAAGTCCCGGCTGACCAAATGATGCAATAAAATAATTCACAACTGACCCCTTTGCGGTGAATAAAGCGGGTATTATCGTTGTCTATTCCTTTATGCTTTTATGACTATTAAATTTCTTAAGTGGAATAATATCGTATGAACCATTTTCAAATACATTTCTTAAACAGTCGGTGATAAATTAATAGATTTCTTAGCGCCCCAGAGATTGCGTATTCGAATGATTTATTTATATGTTTTTTTTTTATAACTAACTAACCATCCAGCTTTCTCTGCAGAGGTAGGCAGATAGAATGGACCACTGCACAAATCTGTCTTGGCACGCACTCCTTGCTTAATTTAAATTAAAAAATTGTACAAGCCTAATTTTATTTTTACAATCGATTCAAAATTTTGTGTTTTCTAAATGAATGCCAATAAAAAGGAACTCGAGTGAAAAATATAATGGCTTTAAAAATATTTACTCATATAGATCAGCTAACCCTGATTCTGAATATATAACTTTTATTATACATACTCGTAATTAAACGTAGAATTTATAAATCGTTATTCAAAAGTGAAGAAAAAATCATCTCATCGCAACACCTTTTTATATTGGTACTATTGCATTTGGAATATATGACGTCACGTGCATATATTATGGTTTAGAATGAAGAAAATTATTTTTCACTTTTGTTTTGTATTTTTAATATTTATTAGTATTTTTACGTATTTTTTTAGTTTTGGCGAAATTTTAACATAATTTGGCTGAATTGAAGGTCTACAATTGTTGTTCAATATAAAGAAAACTATTATTAGTGAAAAAGATTAGAATATTTATGAGCAAACCGTGTCAATAGGAATATTTTGATAATATTAATGCTCAATACTATTATTACTCTTCTAGTTAAAGTTTCTAAATAGAAACATAATTTTATTAGTTGTATTTAGTTATGGTTTACTATGAACAGAATATGTAATAATGTACGGTAAAGCTCACCCTTGTTTTGATTAAATTCTTCCCTCAAAACTGATCAAAATCGACCGGCCATAGATTTGGAGCGTTTTGGTGGGCTTTAAAAATTTGAAACTTCGAAAATTATTTTAACTATGAAAACTAACTATAGAAAAAAAACTAAATATACTGGTATTTAAGTTGGAACGTCACCACTGATAAAAAATATTAAATAAAGGAATGGCTTTCCTTATTATAGTTAAATGCCATTTCGAGGGGGTATTCACTAAAAACACGCTTTAGTTTATCTTCAGATAATCACAAATTACTACGGTATTTACTTTTCTGTTGGTCGATAGGAAGCCATTTTTTGTAAATGTGAAAATAAATTATAGTGCAATGGTTTATTTATATTTACTGGGGTAAAGGAATAGAGAAAAAATTTTAATGTTTAAAAGACAAGTAAATGTGCAGACAATCTCTTCATCCTTAAGAGGAATGGCTGCGAAATAGAAATATAGGCCATAAAGGAATTTACAATAAAAAACACATAAATTTGTTGTAGACCACTTTTATTTTATCAAAACTTTACCGGTTTCGGAAGCACCCTTCCTTCATCAGGAGAATATTAAAACGAACTTATGATATAAAATATTGACAAGACATATAAATTTTAGGTGTTGGAGTGGGGGGTAAGCAAATTGGTAGGGGTAATTGTAGGATTTCCGGGAAGAACAGAGCGAATTATTGGGAAAATATTCAGAATGGGACTAAAAGATAAGTTAATTGATTAAGATAAGTGTTTTTTTTTTTGTAAATTATGGCGAGCCACAAAGTTAATGCTTTTTACAAATATGCATAAAGGAATTGTTTTTTCGCGATTTTAGATGCATCCTTCACAATTATTTGGGGGCTAACAGTGATTTAAAAAAAAAATTACCCCATCTACTTTGAAAATATAATGAAACATAAAATAAATAAAATAAAAAAATTAATAAGCATTACGGTGGACTTCAAATTAAATTAAAAACGGACAAATTTACGTTAGAACACAAATTTTCCGTATATAATTTAAAATAACGACTTAAAAAAGCCTGTATTTTGTAAATATTTTGTTTTCATATGTTTATTTACATAATCAAATTTACATAGTAAGTATGATAATTTTTTTTTTAAATCCAGTAAACCCGTAAATAATTTTCTCAGTTGCCTCTGAAATTATGAAAATTGATATTTTTTCATGGCATATACTTCATAATTTTAAACAAAAGTAAATAAAATACTTCTCATCCGTACTAGATATTTGCTAAACCTTTAATTTAAAAACATATATCATTCCATTTGGGTAGGCATTTTGGCCTCAAATCCAAAATTAAATTATGTAAGAAACAGGCAGCGCAACCGTTTCTCTTATGTTTGCTTCTGCTCTCAAGCGGTTTAAAATATTGTTTATTCTCCAAACTGTTATGGTCCGCGTACGTATTGCAGTTTAAATTCGGTTATTTTGGGTTTATTATCCACCGCAGTTTATTGACGTTTTTGTTTTCATTATAAGTTGTTAGTGTTTGTTAAGTTTGTTGACGTTACCAAAATTAGTTCACAGACATAAAAACGAATTTCACCTCCAATTTGTATATTTTAATTTTTAATTTGAACAATAACAAATTCATTATTCAAGGTTAGTGCAATCCCACACATTCCATATATTACATACATAAATATACGTATAATTATGTATCGAAATAATTTTGGTATTCAATAAAACTAAACAGTATAATGTCAAAAGATTATTTGATGGATGTCACGTTCTGTAGACAAAGGTTTCCTGCAGTCTCTGGCATTCCCTATTGATAAAGCTGCTCATGATAGAGGATGCTCGGACGATGGAGTTGATGATTTTACTGAGTATTTTCTCGAGACTAACGATCCGGTGCCTCACGAGGGAGGCGAAGCGTTTATTATTGTTGTTATTAAATTCCAAAAAGTCACCACAACGAAGTTAATCTCCGTAGAATTTCGAAAATTACCCCCATACGCATAATTAATAATTTTGACAAAATCGCGTTCGCTCAGATAATTTCCAAAAGCCTTTCAAGATAAAATTGAAACATAAATACAGAAAGTCACAACAAGTTGCCGTGACTCAATTAAGGGACCCCGTTGTACGCCGGATTTGACGTCGAGTTTGACATATCGTGATATTTTACGCAGGATTTAAATATTCAAATGAGTGAACGCGGTGCTTCCGGCGACGACTGTTTTCCCGAGTTTCCACGAGTTTTCCCCACTCGCTAGTGGTAACTGGGGAAAGGTTTGAATCTCCATGTGAGTTTTCCAAGACACACAGGAATTGTAGATGCGGAGTGTAGGATTCGCATGTTGATAAAGTTTAATATACCAAGAAGGCAGTTAATGACGCGAAACAGGAGTTTTAAGATGTATAAAAAGCCATTTTATGTAGAAAAATATGAAGAATTATGTATTGTCCGAACGGAATGATCAGAGGAATTAAATTTACCATTATGATTTAATTTTCCACTCATATTTGCCTAATGCTAAGACATTATGGATTTTCGATTAACATGACTTGTTCCAAAGTAGTAAGCAATTCGGCGCCGACTGAAAGAATCGATCTCCATTCGTTCGATTGTTAAAGAAGCAGTGGTAAGGTAATCAGATTTACCAGTCCCTGTAGTCACAAAAACAATAATATATTTCTATACACGCAAATTTTACGCTATATATAGATATTATATTGGGTTAGTTTCAGAATAAACAATTACAGGGAGTGTGCAGCGCCCTTGAGTTATTTTTTCATAAAATTGGCGTTATGCAAAATCATTCAAATATTTTTTTTATTATTATCTACATCAACAAGATATTTTTGAATCAAAACACGAAATAAACAGAACCCCTGTATCGGTATGGTTATAAAAAATATATTAATTAATACAAGGTTGACTACATCGTAGTAACAATAAAAAAAAAAAGATTTATGTGTATTGGTAAAAAACATATAAAACACGGCCGAAAATAATCAATTACCACAAATCTTTTGTTGTATTTGACATAAGCGGTTTATTCCAGCATGATTAAGTTGAAATATATTTTTAAATAATTACGCACAAAAATTCTAACTGCCCAGATCCAGTGGGATTATTTGCATCTCCATTTCGGGTAGGATGTGAGGCTGAAGGGAGTGAGGAACGGAAGAAAATGAGGAAGAGGGAGGTTTGGGAATTACCTGGCTATTAAGGATTGGTCACCAATTATGAATAAGAATGATAGTCTTTTAACAGGGTGAATATTTACGACTATTTTAAAGTCGTTATCAATAAATAAAACTGTATGAAAAATAAAATATAGCACCATTATTAAATTTTTATGTCTAGTCTCCTTGATTTCTAAATTCATGGAAAGTCCTTCTGGCGAAAACGTGAAACATGAATACTCGCTGCTTGTACTACTTCCCGAGACGGGTAACTTTGACGGAGTAATAGATGTGGAAGTTACATACTTTTGTGTCACACGAGAAGAGTCGTCGAGTTGAATCATGGAACCATAATCTTCTGTAAGGGTGGCGCTATTACGAGCACGTTGCCCGCTGTGATTTTGCGATGTACGTCTGACGTACGAGTACTCCCATTCGGATGAATGGAATATTATTATCATTGAGTTAAAGTGGAGCGCTTCTTTACACTGATGTTACTTTAATGGAGTCAACTGAAATGTTAATAATATTATTACTCTGTTTTATGCAAGCCATTTTTATGAGAAATCTTCTGAAGAGATATTAACGGCCTCCGTGGTTGAATGGTGACGATCCTTGGCTACGAATCCGGCGTCAGCAAATAAATTTTATTTGTTTAATTTATGTTATTTCAAAACGTATACATAGTAAATTTTGCAGCACGTTTCAGAGCGATAATACACTCTCAGTATTGCCCTGGTGAAAGACCACCATTCAGAATCGAAACGTTGCTTGAAATGGCTTCTTCTACCTACAGCATCACAACATACTACAATTACGCCATATTCTTACTGGCTTCAGATGGTTAGGAGTAGTTGGGATTCTTGTGCGGTACTCAGACAAAAAAAATAATTTAAAAAGTTACCGAGATTCACCGCTTTTGGAAAAATGTCCGTTGTGTCATCGATTTTTGCATTCCAACATATTTTTTTACATAAGGTTAATGAATTGTTTTCGACACTTTTCGACTTAGTAGACTTAGTTACGATACGTCCCTATAAACAACTTTACGAAGTGTCTCATACGTCTTTATTCGTACTTAGATATTATTTATTTTCAGAGTTCCTAGAACAATTAGTTTAATGAATCTAACGTAATTACGAAATGGAATTATCTACTGATATTTAACTTGGAATGTTTTAAATTTCATAGTGTGGAGTTTCAAGAAATGAGACTTAAAACTATACTGTGACTTGAGATAGGATTTCAATCCTTTCAGAGAATTACTTTAGGTATTTTGTACTTTAATTTGTCATTGTCGCTGTATTTAGCGAGAGAATTTATTAAGGGGTCATCATGTCTGGTTAGAATCAGGCTGGGATAGAATTTTTCAGATTGTGTTATAATTAACCCCATTATCAGAGTATTTTTATGGCATTCGGTATAGCGGAAACCCTGATCCAATTCTGTGAAATCAATGTCAGTCGAATGGCTCTGATCGGCTGGGTTTATAGTTTTTTTTTAATTGTTAATAATTTTTTATTTTAAATCTTCTATTTTTTAATCCAACAATGTATCAATCACTTTTTTTTAATTACCTGGTGGTTTTAGTCCAATAAAGGTAGTTATTATTTTCACTAGCTAGTTGCAGGGTATACGAGTATATATCAAGTAAAAAAATATAATAATATCGAATATGAAAAAAATATACCCAACCATCCTTACCTCACCTATTTTCATGAAATAATTAAACATGATAAGTTACTGTAAATCAAATTAATAATGTTATTATGAAGTTCTGCAGTATTTTAGTTTTTTATTACTGTGACAGCTGTTTCGGGATCGAGGCCATTTTAAAAGTGTGATTAGGCCACGTTGAGACGACTTATTTATACTTCATCGATATATTTATGTACTTGGACAATTGGAAATTAATAAACGAATGATTGGTCCCAACAAAATATTAAATAATAAATAAATAAACTTATTTATTCCACGCCTCTCAGTATGTTCACAAGACGTAAACAGTATAAAACATTTTAGTAAATCAATAGCACTCACGACATTATAAAAGAATTAAGGAAACATTGCCATTTAACTCGGAGAAAACAGATTTTATATTACTTCACAGCACAGATATTCAATTGTCACAATTATTTTCTTAGTAAATCGATTTCACCAGAAATAAATCATTTTAGTCACCATAAGAATTGAAATTGGATGGGGGTAAATAGAATCATATAAATAAGTCATTTTAACGTGGCCTAATCACAGTTTGAAAATGGACTTGTACGCCGAAATAACTATCATAATAATAATAAAAAAAATATAAAAAAACTAAAATGCTTGCAGAACTTGAAAATAGCATTATTAAATATGATTTAAATTAATTTTAAAAAGACATTATGGAGTTGTGCGAATTAAATACAAAAACAATTAATATGATATGTGTCACAGTACTCAGAACCTCGTTCCGTTACGTAAGCACATTTGTATTGGCAATCTTAGTAAAGTTCACCAATAGATCTAATATATAAAATATCCCCCGGCTAGCTCTTCTCAGGGTAGAGGGATGTATACGAGAATGTAATACACCCGTCTTTTAGTCGTGTTGTCAGTTCGTTGATGGGCGATTCTCGAAATTACCGCTTAGTTATCATTAATAAAAACAAATACATATAAATAGATAGATAGATAGATAAATAGATACATATAAACAGGAATAGGGAATTCAAAATAAAAACAACTCTCTTTTGCTATATACCTGGTAGGCAGGCGTATATTGTATAGCGGAATTTAAAGGCTCTAGGAAAAGCTTTAACCTTTCTGTGAACGACTGCAGGTTATTAAAAGATAGACTGAATTTGAATGAGTTTAAATGATTTCAGTTTTATCTAAAAGCAAAAGGCAAATGAATAACTAAGTAAATTGGAACGGAACCCTTGTTGTTGGAAGCAGTGCGAAGGCGGCGGACAGGTCGGCTCTCCAGGCAAGACTGAATCCTCCACTGTCCCTGTGGTCGCTTTCCCCCTCCCTCCCTTTACCAAAGGGAGCGGAGAAATACTTATCATAGACAACTAATGTTTATTTATGGTTAATTCCGGATCGCGGTTTGTCAACCGTAGTTGTTAGGGAGTCGCTTCATAACATATGTTACACTTTTTTTTTGCATTATCATATCGTTTCCTACCAAATTTTATACTTCTCTCAGATTAGGAAGTACACAAATACTTAAAATATTATTTAAGTTTAGTTTTTGAAAAGATTTGCATCTGCCAAAAAAATCTACTGTAAATACGTTATGAGCAAAAGTCGTACCATGCCTCATTTAAAAGACCAAATTTCAAATAACTGAATATTGCATTCGATGGCAGACATGCGACAAACGATGAATTTATAGTGTAAATATTTATTAATTATCTATAACTCACAATAATAATCATTTTATACAATTCTCAACAGAAAATCAATCAAAATTATCGTTTGACTAGAAAACAATTACATCTCGGAGTAAACTTACTTAACTATTTTTTTACCTAAAAATTACACAATACAGTTGTGGTAATTAATTTTTTGGTAATAATGGTAGAACAAGTGCAAAAAGTGCACTTGTTAATAAAAAAAAAATTAAAAAAAACGGAACCATATATGAGGCGCTGAGAACCAGACAGGCTTAAGCGCCATTTGACTCAAATTTTATATATGTATAAAGTTTTATAGACAACTATAATATCTTCGTTTCGCACAGACTCAACAGTCAATATTGTAGGGACAAGTTCAGAAAACAATCATAATAATTGTATGGAACAGAAGGAATTCGTAATAAATTATGTGCCATAGGAACTCAACGGGCTTATTAGTAAGAACTGTGTGAAATCGCGCGCTTTTTTCGTGTCGTAATATTTAATGAGTTTTTTAAACAAAACATGAGTTTCGCTACTCGACAATATGTAGGATTATAGACCTCTGCAATGTTCAGGAAAAAACCCTAAAAACTACATCAAACGATGAATTGAAAAAATCAGGTTGGTTTCCTTATTTTTCTCAAATTTGAGGTTGATTTTTGTTGTTTTAATTTATTATTTTTACATTCTAATTAAGTTTTGGTGTTTGAACAAATAATTATTTACAAATGAATTTAAAAACATACTTAGTATTTACTACGTACTATATTTTTAAATAAATAAACTTAGTATATTTTTAAATTCTTTTATTAATAATGACGCCTCAAAGTGAATACCAATCGTTTGAAGTAATTATAAATAATTATTTAATCAAGTTATTTTGGTTTTGTTTTCAAATGAAAACCAATAATTCATAAAAAGCGTAGTTTTTCAGCATTTTAAACTACAATGGGAACAGTAGTGAAATGTTAATATGTGAGATATCGTAGAAATATTAACGTGAGTAAAATTGTTGGTTTTGAGTGCGTATTACGTTGTTACTTAAATAAATCAAGAACCAAGAAAAGTTTATTATTTAGATGATATAAAATTATAAATTAGTTTTTTTTTTTCTTAAATTTATTCGGCATTAGCGAAATCAAAATCGTAGTGTCTAAGCTCTTGTGGCGTAAGTAACACATATGCAGTAAATTGGCGTTTAGGCTCACACAGATTTAGTACTAGTACCTTTTAACTATTCATATCTATATTTGTACAAGGAAGTTGATTACAATTATGAACAAGTAAAGCCTCTATGCTTCTAAAAGTACTTGTACAGATTTTTTTTCTTATTTCAAGTTTCCGATAAATCTTCATTCTAATACAATACTCCTCAACTGTGTTTAGAAAAAAAGGCAGTAACCCTCAAAGTCAAAATTTTACAAGAAAAACAAAAAACGTTTCAAGAGTGAGTTTTTCATGATAATAATTAAAAAAATATATATTAGGACAAAGAAGGGTCAACGCTTAATTTTTTTCTATCTAAGAATAATTTTTTTGTGTCTAAGTAAGCTTTTTGCCGGGGATGTTTTTTGTGTAGTCGAGATAAAAATTATATTTAAAAAAGTATTTTTCCAAAAACTTGAAGGTTACCTCCTTTTTCCTAAACGCTTTCGTGATATAAACGCCGCTTTCATAAAAAAATACTTCAATCACATATCAATCCCAAAACCTTTTTTCTTCACTAATCTATTTGGGTCCCGTGGCTCTACGACATTTCTAATTCCATTGGATTAGTTAAAAAAAATAATGAATTACAAATTGGGTTTATGACTGGCGGAATGGCTTCCCTATGACGATACTTAAAGTAGAATGTTGTCAGTGCAGATAATTTTCGTAAATCCTCAAAGTTCTCTGCAGCTTATTGCAAATTAATGTTATTGTTTACATAATGTTGGTAATATAATCGTAACATAAAATGCATTCGGAATTATCTGGGGATAGAGATGATTTAATTTGTTGTTTATGGCGCAATTAGTCGGGAAGGCAGATACGGCCGCGGCCCGCGAGCCAATCACGACAATTTGTCAGTCAGACCGATTTAAGAGCCTCTCCGATAAAATCTCTTTGTTTCCGCGCTCAACGCTCCGCCGCTGTGCGCTGTGCTCCAGTAGCGCACTGTGAAAATAATGATAGCGGAAACTATTGAATCATTGCACAATGGAGCTCGTTAGCTTTTATGCATATTAATATAAATATGTTCTTGCTAAACCGTTGCCACGAATTTATGTTATTCCTAATGTTTAGTCACGCCGAAATGCAACGTATCATGTGTACCCAAAAGGCAGATAGTATTAACCCACACCTCCAAATTAAAACTAGAGATGAACAAATCATTTTGTGTTTTAATATGTTGGTATTTAGGTTTATTAAAACTATATGAATGAATGAATGTGATTATACAATTAAGGCATATTTCATATCAACTTTTTAGATAATACGATAGTTGAACACCTGAAATAAATAAAGCACTAACTGCCAAAAAATAAAATTAAGTAATATGTAAAAGTTGTCCTTGTGCTATCGTAAATACTAAAAATTTGAGTGCTACAAAAATAATTGTTGCCATACATGGATGTATCAAAAACGATCAAGTCGTATGTTCCAAGTGTATTTTCCCATAGAAGTACCAAGTGGCTCTGACATACATCGTATTTAGTAATAAAATGACTAAAGTTCCAATGGATAAAGCTAAATGACTGAGTCGACTGCACGTAGTCCTTTTAATAACTTGTCACAAGGCACTTAAATCCATTTTTTTTCCAAAATGAGTCACGGCACTTGACGCCTTCTATAAATTCAAATTAAATTAGCTCTAATTTCATGGCATATTCATTAAAAAATATGCCTAATAATTAGTGTTTTTATTTAATAAAAATTCTCAATTCGAGATTTTTGGCACTTAGTGCTTTATATCATTCAAGTATTCAGTTATTAGTCGACAAATGAGACTGTTCTGTTTTGCTTGTATATAGTTTGAGTGAATCAAACATATTTTCGTCGAATACTTTTAATAGCGGACCTAAGATCTTCGTGCCCAGTGGCTGTAGTTCAACTGGAAAAACACACGTTTTATATCGCCATCCAAATTTACGATTTACGATCCACTTACGATTTTGTTTTGGGATAGGAGAGGTTCAAAATGGTCTTAATGAGACATAACAACATAGAAGCGATAAATTACTGGACAAAGTTATTTCAGAAATAATGTGTTTCATCTATTTAGCCATAATTAGTATCCGAGTCTTCCTTACGCCAAATTTTGTTTCCCTCACTGTAAAGCTCCATAGTAGTCTGGACTATAGCTTTACAAATTTCAAACAGTTGAGTATTTATATTGTATTCACACAACACTTTAAAATGTACACACTACCGCAAATTCTGTTTGATTTAAGATACTTTTTTAAATGAAATTCTTTCGTCAATTTTTTTACAAGTGTAAAATAAACGTAATTCTAAAAATTTGACAAAATTACGGTCCGTTTCCCAAAGGCATGATAACGCACAGTGTTCACAAAATAAATGGTTTTTAAAAGTGCGAATTAAACTGCCTCTCAACTACTTTGCAAGAAATAGGACACACAGAAACAAACAGTCGCCAAAAGCGTCCAGCGTCCGCCACTGGAATGCGCTCACAGTTCCCAAGGGCATTTCTTTATGGTAATAAAAACTGGATGAGGGTTGTAATGAACAGTTCTAAAGGCCCATACACCCACCCTAAGTACCTAGTAGAGAATTTAGGGAATATCAAATATAAAGGGTACCGCGATAAAAAGGGACCGACCATTGTTTTATATTTTATACTGTTGTCCATTAGATATTCAGCCAAATATCTATTTAATGAAAGCATTGGCTGTAAAAATAAAATGTTATGTTAATAGAATAATTATTTTAGATTGAAGATTATGTAGCATAAAGTCTTTATACAAGAGCTGTTCCTTTAAATATTCTGCATAATATCCCAACCCTACTTATTTTTCATAATAAGCTTTTCATTTTCAAACAAAATAAAGTGGATTACCCGTATTAAAAAAAGAAGTTTTTTCCAGAAACAGCTTTTTTTTCTTTTCTTATGAAATAAGGACATGCGTAAATAAATTATATCCTTCTTCAAATTAGAGTCCAGATTGACAAAGTTAACTTAGCAGGCGATCATCTCAAAGACAATCTGACGATGCAACTTTTTTATTTTATTTTACTCTCCACATATTTTCAATTGGGTGTCTTCAAACTTTTGTTTTTGTTTTCATAACATGAAGCGATAAAAATGAGAAATGTCTTGAAAATTTTTGAGCATAGCATTATTATTAAAGTTTGCATTCATAAACCTTGAAAATGGATAAAAAGTTTCTAAACTCACTTACGCAGTATTATGACGAGTTTCCGCCAGTTTAATTGATCTATTTGTATTGTCAGCATCTCAGAAATTAAATATTCCCATGGGAAGGGTTAGTTACTTGTGATTTATACTGGGGGTATCTTTTAACTTAGAATATTCAGAAAAAAATCTGTATTGTCTCTAGCAAAGCCTAGAGAAATTCAGGGATTTATTTTAAACTTTTATGCCCGATAAAACACTATAATTTACAATAAAAAACACATAAATTTGTCGAAGACCACTTTTATTTTATTAACACTCTTCCGGTTTCGGAAGCACCCTTCCTTCGTCAGGAGAATATTATGACTAACTTATGATATAGAATATTGACAAGACATATAATATTTTTTTATTTGTTAGTTATAATATTCTCCTGACGAAGGAAGGGTGCTTCCGAAACCGGTAGAGTGTTAATAAAATAAAAGTGGTCTACAACAAATTTATGTGTTTTTTATTGTAAATTATAGCGAGCTACAAAGTTAATGCTTTTTATAAATAACACTATAATTATTCCCCTCGTCAGATTTTCGAACATACACATTTTATAGAGTAATATTTATTAAAATGAAAGGAAAATATTTTGTTTAAACCACTATTTAATACATAAATATTAACATGTTTTAATATTTATGTATTAAGCTTCCCCCCTTAGGATACACAATATACTGAGAAATAATGATAAGAATAGACAAATAATTAGCATAGAAAAATAATAACGTTATAATAGACAAATTATTAAAAAAAAAATTAACGATAAGTGATGAAGGTAGTTAAGTAATTAAATAAAAATGTTAAAATAAAAGAAACATTATTTTTTTGAGCTCCGCTCTATAACTCGACGATATTTATACCTTCATAGTTCATATTTTATATAGATATTAGTTTAAATTTCGACCTTCAAGTGGTTCATATCTCGAATACTTTCCTCCGAGATAACATAACTGGAAAATAGAAGAACGCTAATGAACGTTTAAACCTAAACATTGACAAATGAATAGTCAACACGTGATGATAACATATAATATAATGCAGTCCTAAAAGTGCCCTACAGTACTCCAGTAAGTTTCCCTCTTGTTAATATTTATATTTTAAAATAATAATAAAATAGAATAAATTGTTTTACAACTTTGAACATCGGCAAAAGCAAATTCCCTTAATTTATAAAAAGTCACAATCATGTCACTCTAATTAACGTTATCATGTTTGCGTTCATTTTTCATGTAATGCTTTAATATGCATAAATCCCTTTATAAGAAATTAATATAGATGTTTTCTTAAATGGGTATGTAATTATTTCGTGGCGTCATTATTAATAAAATTATTAAGTAGTATTTTATTTACACCACTGTTTAATATGTAAATATCAACATGTTTTGAAAGCTAAGATTTCATCATCAGAATAATATATATACATCAGTGGGTGAGTGACCGATCAGTGGCTGAGTTGGGATCGCGTCTGGGTCTCATCCAGGCGTCGTGAGTTCAATTGCTCGGCTGGCTAAGTCCACCATCACGACACAAGCAACATCTTTCGCTTACTATGATGGCAGTACGAGATTTTAAAATATTGTCATAGGGAATATTTTATCTTTCTTTTAAAAAAAAAATGAGGAAAGCATAGCTTTCGAAAGATGCTCACTTCTGCCTTACGAAAAAAGGAATATCATAAGTTGAAATGCAACATTCAGAAAGCTAACCTTACCATATTTTGTAAAAATAGTCACTTTATGGAATTTCGTGCACTGGAACGGATGATTCTTTTCGTTCGTGCTGCAAAAGAACTCGATCCTTAAAAAATATATTTTCACAGACCTCCAGTTAAGGGTTACACCTGACCGAATATTATTTTTAAAAAAACTTGATTTTACACTTTGTAGCTGCAAGGCACGTTTTTATAAGCGTTATAATTCTTTGCTTAAGGAAGGTGGATTTTGTAATACAGTTTTTTTTGTGAATACCGTGCAAGATTTCCAACTGATCCCCATTAACCGGAGCCAGTGAGTCTATGACATCCCCATACCCATACCCATCCCCAATTGATGGGTATGGGTGGAGAATGAGAAGTACCTGCCTATTGAGTTCTGGTCACCAAATACGGTTAAAGCCATTTCAAGAAACTTTTCGATTCTGAATGGTGTTTTTTCACCATGGCGATACTGAGAGTATCTACCACTCTGGAACGTGCTACAAGTATCGAGATACTATTTAATATGAATTAAATGTGGAACAACACAATTTAATTCAATGAAATTTACTTGTTCACGCCGGGGTTCGAACCCGCGACCTCCGGATTCGTAGTCGAGGACTTTACAACTCGACCTCGTAGTCGTCTGTTGTCAGGGCCGGTTCCACGATATCTCGTGCCCTATGCAGTAGGTACCCCCCCCCCCCCTTCCACCTACATTAAAAAAGGATAGCATCCAGACGACTGCCTCACCTTTAGGTTTTTATTTTTAAACACAAACTAAAAACCTAAAAACCGGTATTAAATATAATACAATTATATTTAAAATAGGTTTTAGGTTCTTAGTTTAGGTTTAAAAAAAACTAATCTAAAAACCAAACTTAAACACAAAACTTTACCAAGCTACATGAATTACTAAAATTCATTATTTTTCTTCGGTGACTGAAATGGGTTATTCATTTTAATGTAAGTGTAAGTGGTAAGAAGTGTTTTTTTTTCTTCTTAAATTCTTTTTGCGTAAAGAGCGAGGCAGTCTTCAGTATAACAATTCTTACCCCCTGAACACCCAAAAGTATTTATTCAAACCAATTCCTAAGTCCAGTGACCGCAAAGTCACCTTTTAAAACGAAGGAACAAAAGTGAGGCCTCCTGATTGGTTGTTAGCTACGTATCGCGGTAAATAGGTCCTAAAGCACACGACATAAAAACAGGCTCTGCTCTCGACAAACTTTTATGCTATTTGTAGAAAATTCCGTGACAATTTTTTTTTCATCCTTTTTTACGATCGTTTCGTGTAAACCTCAGCAACCCAGAGACCTAGAGACGAGTTGTAATGATGCCAGCGAAATAAAAGACAATGTTTCAACCATATGGGACAATATATATATAATTTTTAAATTATTAAGGGAATAAATTCGGCGCTCCTTCAAAGATTACGCCTATGTTTTTTGCACAGTATGAACGTATGGAAGATCCGGCGCTGTCTGTTGGAGAAATTGTATGAGATCATCGTGGACTGTCTCAGCATTCTTGAAAATTTGGACGATTATTTATATTTTCTTCTGTGGAATCAATAATAATAATAGACTATTTTGTACAGCTTCGATTTTATAAAAAAATCTCTAAAGGGGGGCTGTACAAATGTAACTTCCTAATATCTATTTATTCAGGTACAAACAGATGAATTCAGTTTTATTAGAAAGTTTAAGCTGGGAGAAGATACGTCTTTGAACGCACAGGGATACAAATTTAAAAAAACCACTGCACGTTGCATGATATTGACGCTGCTATTGTATCCTTCTGCACCATTAAATAATTTTATGAGAAGAGTCAGTATTTATTTTAATTTTATTATAAATGTTCATATTTTTGCTGTTTAATTTACGATAACAGTATTTCAAATTTATTTCTTATTAAAATGTCCTTAAAAAAGCTAATAATTTCAATGTCACCAACTGTGAAATCTTTTCGACTTTTTTACTATATAGCAGTAGATCGATGCATTTGCCCACTAGTGCATTCTATAAGTGTCGTAAGTATCTACCCATTTTTGCAATTCTCCTATGCATGGATATAATTGTATGAAAATATGAGTTACAAGTATAGCTCTAAATTCTGTAGAGTCTTCAATCATTCTAAAATCATGTGGAAATTTATTTCAGGTTTTGAGGCATGATACTTCGAAAGCATGCTCACCGAACTTAGTATCTGGTGTTCTCTTTGGTTCCTTCAACCTTCCGATAGCTAATGATGCTGGTCATCTAAGATTAATAATTGTTCACTTTTTTGCCGGTTATATGTCATGGAAAATTTATCAAACCGATATAAGTAGAATTTTTAAGCTCCCTTTAGTAGATATTCTTTACTAAACGGCGCTATAATAAAATATAACCAATAATAATGTAATTTAAAAGACAATAAGTTTGTTATGGTCTTTTAAGCCTGCTAAAAATTGATAGTAGCCTTAAGTTGAGTTAAAATAGCTCTAAAAGCCATCCTCTGAAAGAAAATATCTTTAACACAAACTCGAAAAACATTTCCAAGTTCTTAGTTTTTTTTTTCATCGCACGTTTTCCCTAATGCGACATTTCGTATTTGCGCGTCTGCCATTATGGCATCTAAATTATGTAAGTGAATTCTGAATTAACATCCGCCCGATGTTAGATATTGTTAATGTTGATGCCCCACCATAACTAAAGTATGCTAATGGGGCGTGTGTTTAATGTACCTTTATTAGGCAATTACTATGGGCTAATACAATTCGTTTTATCGGAAATACTCTTACTTCTGTTAAATGTTTACTATTCGCAGTAAAAATATTAATTATTAATTGATATACACCAATAATTACGTAGAATTATTAGTCGATGGAAAGTTTGGCGAGAAATAAGCTCCACAAGTTCAATGCTGGAGCGAATTGTCAGTTGATAGGTAAGTCTTTTTTTAATATGCCGGTTTTTTCAATAACGTCGTTTCCAAAAAAAAAATAAAACTAACAAAAAATAAAGAAAACAGTTAAATAATAAAATATAAATAAATTTCGAAATGTTCAATACGTACAATAAATATACATTGAAAAATATTTTTAGACAGTTACGTATTTTTTTGTAGTTGTTTTGTTTGGGTTTACGAATTTGTTGACAAACGAAGTCATTGATATTAGAAAGTTAATATTTGATTAACAAAATTTACAGGACTCTTCTGTGACGTTTTGAATGTATTAAAATCTTCAGGAATCTTCTGTGACGCTCTGAATACCTGAACATCTTCAGGATTCTTCTATGACGCTCTGAATAACTGAAAATATTCTGAATACTTCTGTGAAGCTCTGAATTACTGAAAATACTGAAATATAAATGTTTGAAAAACAACAATAGGAACCAATAGCCAGCACTCAGAATAATTTCATATTTTAAAGCACCTAATTTAGTTATAATTTACCCGTTAAATAAATAGAAATTTGAAAGAAACCAAATGGTGTTTTCCTAGAAACACTGACGGTCTCCATATTCGAGGGGTGAGGCTCTCGACTACGAATCCGAAGGTCGCGGGTTCAAATCACGGCGGGCGCAAATAAATTTTATTTTTTTAATTTGTTCTGTTTCACAATTAATTCATTTAAGAATAATATATACTTCTCATTATTTTCTCATTAAAAAGAAAGACACATATTCCCTGGTTAGGAATAACCTGACAATATTTGAAAATCTCCCACTACCATCACAGTAAGCGGAAGATATTGCTTGTGTCGTAATGGAGGACTTAGCCAGACGAGGAAATGAACTCACAACACCTCGATGAGACCCACGTGCGATTCCAACTTAGCCACTGACCGGTTAATATATTTGCGCACGTTCCAGAGTAGAAAATACTTCCAGTTTCGCCCTGGTGAAAGACCACTATTCAGAATTGAAAAGTTGTTTGAAATGGCTTTTATCCATGTTTGGTGAACGGGTCTGAATAGTCAGGTATTTCCCCACCTCCCCTTCTTCTTCCCCTCCCCAATATCTTCAGCCTAACAACATTCCCCAATTGGGGATGCCATAATCTCACTGGCTCCAAACGGTTAGGAGCAGTTGGTACTCTTGTGCGGTATTAATATAAAAAAAGAATGATTTCTGAAAAAATTTATCAACTTTTGCCGCTTCAAAATATAGAACGAAACTGATGCTGCTTAAGTCTTAACGTCGTGTAAAACTTGGTATTAACTTTAAAGAGAAGATTTGTTATGATTAAATATTACTGAATTTTGCGCTATTGCATAGTTAATCACAAAGGACCTTATTCAGTATCTAACCTGTTTAATGATGACTGTTATAATCCACTGAGCATGCCGCGCTTGGCTTTCCGCATTTCCTTTAAATATCTTATACCGTAATATTAAAACTAGTTCTAACCTTTTCCAAGAGAGGTCACCATTCTGATGTATTGCAAACGAACCCATATTCAAATAAAAATAAATTCTATTACATATAAATTTTCGGTATGTCTTGCAGGTATTTTGGCAAGATTGCCGTTTTTCTATAGGTTTAAAAGTATTGTTTCTTGTATTTTTTCGGCATTCACTATATAGCAATTTCTAGACATTTTGTTTGGAAATTTTAATTTACCATGCACTTTTGCTATTTTTGGAATAATAATTTCGCGAATTTGGTAAAATGGTAAATTAAAACTTCCAAACAAAATTAAAAGTATAGCTCCTCGAAGTATGAACATGCTTTTAAAATGTGTGTTTCATTTCTGTTGTATTACTCACCATCCTATTTTATTACTATTTGTAAGGGCTTCTGGATATCATTTCCACGTATGCCTCAAAGTCAGTTTTGTATACAATAAATTCAAAGAATTACTCTGGTATGAGAATTGTATCATTCTCCCCATTATGCGGGCACATAAAGGATGCTACAAGACCCGTGTAAGGGATATATCCTGTTGTGATCCTCATATCGGGAAGGCTGTGTCTGACTGGAGTCTTCACAGATGAAATCATAACCAATCAGATACTTTCTATGGTGGTCGGCTTTCATGCAATTGTAGTTTGCAATAAAATATGGGTTCTTTGAGAAAACCCGTACAAGATTACAACTTAGTACTATAATTACAAAAGTATCCATTGTTACAACCAATCGATTATTCCCAAAATTAAATTGAATTTTGCAGTTAACTGATGCTCTTCTTAATATTTATTTTACATTATAATGTCGTCCACATGTAAGATTAATAAATCAAATTTAAAAATAATAAAACATTACAATTATGTGCATCTAGTATTTTTTTCACTATTTGCAGTTAGATCCGTAGCATTCAAATCTAATTAGATTTATTTATAATATGAAAAACATTGGTTTTCCTACTAGTGGTGGGCGAAGCGGCTCGGTTTAGTGAGCCGGATCACTAAATCAGCTCTCTGTAAAGACAATCTACATGAAAACTGGACGAAAAAAGTATCGTGTAAGAGCGTCTTAAGGACGTCTTTAGGAGGGCCAAGGGAGCGAGGGAGAGGGCATGGTGCGTGGGGATGCGAACCATCGTTCAAACGAGCCGGATCACCTATTCTATTCATAAATATATTTTATTTACATATTCTTAACATGTTATATTATACATTTTTACTGTAAATGAAATTTAATAACGTTATTATTGAGTTCCGCAAGTATTTAAGTTCTTAATTATTGTGCTGTTTCGGCGAACAAATATTGTCATTTAGTAATGGGAAAAAACAATATAAACGTATAAAGTACATTTTCTAACTAAATTGATTTCACCGGTAATAAATCTTTTTAAACACCGTCCGAATTAAAATTGGGTAAATAAAATAATACATTTAATTAATTTGTGCTGTTTCACAATTAATTAATTTAAAAAATAATGTATAGTATATTTGCGCACGATCCAGAGTGGACGATACTCTCAGTATCGCTTTGGTGAAAGACCACCATTCAGAATTGAAACGTTGCTTGAAATGGCTTTTAGCCGTCTTTGGTGACCAGATCTGAATAGCAGGTATTTACCCACCGTCCTCTTCCCCTTCTCCTTCCCCTCCCCCCAATACCTCCAGCCTCACAAAATTCCCCAATTGGTAATGCCATAGTCTCACTAGCTCCAGACGGTTGGGAGCAGTTGAGACTCTTGTGAAAAAAAAAACTATATATATATATATATATGCAAAGCGATACAAAGAAAACACATTCATAAATCTAATTTCCGCAATGCGTTTTATAATGCTAATTCTATTGAAACTACTTTCTATGTACGAGTATATATTTTAGTTATAACGCCCTCCAATACACAAATGAACTCCGCACGTGGAAGATTTTGCACGGCTAAAATTCCAACGAAATCACGCGCTCCTTATGCAGGTGGCGACAAGGTTGAAATTCCCGTTTAACATCGGCCGCATATTTCTATTTATGCAAAAAACCATCACCAAAATGCGTGTTTTATTCGATTTTGTAAAGCTTAAACATAATTATTAAAATGTTTTACGGTCATATTCTAAAAAACTTAATTTACCACAATCAACAATACGACAATATCGGAAAATGGGTTCGTGAGTAAGAGAGTTTGCGCTTTAAACATGTTTTTACATCTGATATTTTTTTCTAGACTTATAAAAAGAAACACCAAAAAAATGCCCGGTGAAACAAAAGACAAAGTTGTGTTCTACTTGCAGTATTTAATTAAATCATTTATGATATTTCTAGGCCATCAAATTCTCAAACCGAAAACGCATGATTTTGCATTACTTCCCATTGCACCGCCTTAAGTTGAAAAAAATAAATTCATTCATTCATCGGCAGATTGCGAGTTTTTGCGAAGATGGCTAAATTCAAATGAAAAAAAAAACACATTTTTTTTTATTTCAAGTAAACTCAAAAATGATTGTGTTATTTTAAACCTAATAGTCTAACTCTGGAGATTATTCATCCCTAGAGAAATACATTCGTTCAATTTGAATCTCCTCTCCTCTGCTGCTGCCCGGGCTCAGAATTAAGTAGATCTTTGACTACCATTACCCATCAAACAAATTATTTTTCCTTGCGCGCCCTTAAACAGGCACCCTTAAGCCGCGCGCACCGTACTGCAGCCAGATTTATGAAGCCTTGATACAGGACTATTCCCCCGTGAAGGATTTGGAGTAATATACGAGCTCCTTACGCCTGGAAAAAGTCGGACAGCGAATACGGAAGAAACAGAGCATTAAAATTGGTGTTTTATTCAGTGGCCAAAAAGATTCGGAATTTACGACCAAGAGGAATCATAAAATTTAATGTATTCGCAGAGTAATAAAAAATAGATACACGTTAATGTAACAAATCCCTTTGTGAATTATTTTCCAATGAAATAGCATATTTATTATTCTTATGTACCTACTTATATTCATGTTTTTGATACTGCTGTCGTACGAGTATATACGCAACATTACGACGGCTGCCAGAAATTGTTCGGTTTCAGGAGCTGGATATACATAGTAGGAAATTAATGTGAAGACCTTAAATTAAATGTGTTAATTTTTGCCAAAAGTAATTTGCAAAATTAAAAAAAAATAGTCCATGTAAAATAGGGGTGTCCAGGATGAAATAACACAGGCTTGATTTTCACGTACCAGAATTACACTTAATTAAATTACACATGGAGAGAATTACGCCTACTCGAATATATGAAATTACCTTCACATGTAATTTCGTTCATGTGAAATTCGTACGTTACGTAAAAAAAACTAGGAAGGGGATGAATGGTCAGCAGAAAATAAGAGGGGTGGAATTCCACAGTAAGGAAACGTATTTTTTGTTCAAGATATTTAAGCGTTACTTTGCGAATTGCAGATTACATCAACCGGTGCACTATTTAAAGAGAACAAACATGCTTACCTTGGTTCAATTTTACATGAAAATTTTAGAAATTAAAAAAAAACTCCTCATTCGAATTAAAATAACAAAATGAAAAAAATTTTAAAATGCTAAAATGAAAATATTATTCAAATATCTTTCGTTTTAATCAAGTTAGGTAAAATGTTTATTTCACCAATAGTTTTGAATAGTCTAGAATTATGTTTTAAATATGAATCACATTGTATGGTTATGTTTACGTAAATGGCCAGTTCGAATAAAAACCGAATTTAGCTGAATCGCTAAAATGATCATTTAATATAATTTGAAACCTTCCATGTTTATTTTCGATTACCTGTATTTTCAGTTGAGTTAATTTACCGTATTTGAACGGTGAGGTACTGCAAATATGGCAAAGGTAAACCGTGCAATTTTTGTACACGTCCAAGTTGCCTTTCTACTGAATATGTGCCATCAGGACTGATCTCCCCTATATTTAACGTACAATCTACATTACATATAGAATAGGTATTTGCAATGATTGATTATTTACTAGATCAGCCCTAATAAATAAATAATAAGCACTGCACAAAGGGTTATCCGTTTTAGTTATAAACAACAAACAAATATTTTTAATCATTGAATATAATACTAACTCTCAAAATGTAACATGAAACCGAAAGAACTCAAATAAGAAAAAGATAACGGTAACAACTGGGACTTGAATCCAGGATCCCGTGATTTATCCACTGATCTACAGCTCAGCTTTTTATAGAAAAAGCCAGCAGATTGTTCCATATAAATGAAAACTGGATCCGAGACACTATCTAAAAAGATTACAAATAAATTCAGGTAAAACTTTGTAGTCACGATAAAGCGGTAGCAGCCAAAAATACATGGGAATTAATTAACGAGAATATTTATGATACCGATTAAAATAATGAGGTGGATTGGGGTAGTTGTAGAACAGTGGATTAGAATTCAAGGTAGCATAGACCATGACGTCTAGGGTTCGAGTCCCATCTGCTACGATGTTAGACATATTAAAACATATTCTTCAAAGTTTATTTTCGTAATGACAAAAATCATTTAGACTGGTACCAAAAATTTCAAGGCCTTGGCTTGAGTTAACAAATCTTGAAATTCTGAACAGCGTATTATATTTACAACATATATTCTTTTTTTGATTTGAACACTGACCACTGATAATATACCATATGGTGGTGTTTTTTTCATCGAATTGCGTATCGATCGTGGCATGAAAATATTATTTAAACTCATAACGTTTTTACCAAAACCACATTAACACAATAATTACCATTGCTACAAAGTAAGGAAATACCAATAACTATGGAAAGAAACACTTAATATTACAATTCTATAGAAATGCTATTCATGAAACTATAGAAAAAAATATCCATATCACAACAACATTCAAAATTCAAACCCGCAGCATGCCAATAAAAAAAGTAAAAGTAAGTTAAATATCCACTACTCAACTTAATTCGATATGTAGATTAGTATGGGCTGTATGTGCACGTTCGATTATTGTATGTTTTTTTTTGTAAAGACCTATCTTGCATATTCTGCGCCAATGGTACTTCCCAATCTGAATCCCCACCCTTCTCTTGTAGGCAGCAGGTAGCACTAGATGGTACCCACAGTATAGGCAAGGGTACGCTGATTTACATGAGACGTGGAACCGCGGCATCGGATGAAATATATCCCAAATTGAATAACCGCAAAATAAACTTGGATTCCACTTGACGTGCTTATTTCAAGGGAAACCGGGAAACTTCCATTAGCCCGGCCGATTCTGTGGCCTCTCAATTTACATTCAATGGCGGAGAGGGGGGGGGGGCGGATATTTGCATAAGCGTCTAATCCCCAAATCAGCTATCAAATATAACAAGACTTAGTAGGTACAAAGTGCAAACCTTTCTTAACCCTTCCCTTACGGTGCTAGAAAATCCTTAGAGTTCCGGTGCTGTATACTCAACGTGTATAGGATACACAATTAGAAATACAGATTTCTTCATTTGGGTAAAAATGAATAGTTAACATTTATTACTTGTATAAATCATTTTATTGACTAATAATAATAATAATAAGAGCTAATTTCTACAGCGCCGTTTTGTGAAGGTTCACCTCAAGGCAATTTACACTAACTAACCTAACCTAATATAATTTATTTTTTTACAGTAACTCCACATAGGAGACCCTGGGGGAAATAATTTCCCTCAAGGCCTATATCATCTTTGGGGATGCTGTGTGGAGGGTCTTTTAGAGGATAGGAAGGAGTGAACTTGGGTGTTGAAGAGACCCATGTTATAGGATGGAGGAAACACAAAGGCCGGCAGATCATTCCACAGCCGAGCTGTTGAACACAAGAACGAATCGTAGAAGCGACTCGTTCTCACGTGACAAATGTCAACCGTGGGCAAATGTTGGGCGCGCGTTTGGCGTGTTTCCCGACTATGCACCGGTGCCGAAGGGATCAATGACGCTAGTTCCTCAGAGTATCTTCCATTTAAATACCGGTAGAATAAGGACAGCATTCCCACCTGACGTCTGTGCTCCAAAGATTGCAACCCGTTTGTTAAGATAGGCGAATCTATCAAACGGACCGCCCGTTTCTGCACAGGGTCAATTGTTAAATAACAGATATGGTACATAGTATATCTGTTATTATAGTATATATATTTGTAGGTACATATATGTACATAAGTTCAAAATAAGTGCTGAAAACTAGGATAAAATATCTGCCACGCATTAGACGTATTATAGCCGGCAACTACTGACAACTGCGCATCATGGCATGGTGAGTGAAACCTTCTAAGCTCATTTTCCTCACTACCGCACCACTTGGCAAGTTATCAACCCAAGCGAACACACGTATGTTTTTTTTTCCACGATTTTTTGTCAAAACATTTTTTTCCGTTGCGTTCGATAAATACATATACTTTATAGTAAATGATTTAAAAATTACTTTGTATTAACCATTTTATTAATACATACATATCAACATATTTCAAAAGCGATGCTTTCCTCATCAGGAATATATAAAATACTAAAAAATAATAATGTCAAGTATAGACAAATGATAAACCTAGAACACAATAATGTAATAATAGACAAATTGTAAACATTAACAAAAGTTAATTAAAGTAATTAATCAAAAATGTTAATAAAAAAAATATTGTAAAACATTGAATAACAAATTTGCATTGAAAATTAAAAAAGAAGTTACTATTATTATTAATATTAACATGAAAATAAATTCAAGAAATAGCTATTTAAAAAAAAATGGTTATTAATTCTAAACAGACGATTATTGCATACAGCCTCAAAACATATTAATTCATTTGTCTAGAGTATAAATATCATTGAATGTGAGAGGTACGTTTTGAATATTCACCTCTGTATCTGGAATGGTACTTACACTATGTTATTCCTGTATTTGTTCCTTATTTTATCTATATACTTAATGTGATGTGTTTGTATAACTAACTAAATATGTAAAAGCCCATATAGGGCGTACATAATACAATAAATACATATTTAATTCACTATTAATGCTTTTTCTGATTTCTAAAATTTCAAATTTGTCTAATTGTAAACCGGCTGTATTTGTATCTAAAAAATTTTTTTTTATTGATATCAAAAAATGGTTCCTGAAATGTGATTAGCAAATTCAGAATAATTCGTATTACTTAAACACCTTAGGTGTTCCTTAACTCCAATACTAAAATTTCTTGAAGTCTTTCCCGTGTGAAAATAGTTGAAATCGTTACAAATTAATTTATGTACCCCCGATTTATTTTAAATATATTATTATTACACATACTTTTTAATTATTTTATCCAATAACAAATGTATTGCTAAAGATCGTCTAAAACGTGATCTCTGTATTTATTATATTTACAGTGATATTGATATGATTATGATCTGTCAAATCAGTTGACAGTACCGGCAAGGGAGGGTTTATTTCCCAATATTTAGTCGACATTGCGAATACTGAGTATGCAATATGTGAATAAAAGTTCCAATGGGCGGTAATTGATGGAGAAAAAGTTTAAAACAATTAGTATTACCTCACGAGTATTGACGATGCCTTTGTAACAGATCCTGGAGCATATTTTTATTTTCAGGGGAAATGGGGACGTACAGTTCGTTTCATATATGTATATAATAAAATGAGCCTGCTCCGAGCAGTACCAATGAATCAAATAATTGTTGCTAGAACTTGCGCTTTTGAACGGAAGTCTCTAAATCAGACAATTTTCATAAATAAGTGATTACTTACTCACACGGATAAAGCAATTACATTTTCCTGAGTAAATTTAAAACGAACTGTGGAAAAAGATTATTTATTTTTTGTGGATTAAAAGCATTTAATCATAGAGAGCGGATATGAAGAAAAATATTTCATATTGCATTTATATGGAATTTCTAACCGAGTTCTCATTTCACTAATACTAGTAATCTCACCTAATACATGCATTCAGATAATCCAGTAAGAGTCACTGTCAATGTATCTTACATTTATTTCATAGCCTCTGTCATATTAATTACAGCCATGCCAGAGAAAGGATATTGCATGATCAAATTAATCAAATATTTGAGTCGGGTCATGTCAAGAGTAAGGATAACAAAAAAGTGTGTATGAGACGATACATGCATGTGAATGATGAAAGAAGCATATTTTAGTTAGTAAGGACGGGTTGTTTCGAGTAACTTAAAGGATTCATCAAAATTAATATTCAAGTTCTGTGAAAGCTCCATTGAAGTTCTGTTATTATCAAATATTTTTTTTTTTTACAGTAACTCCACACAGGAGACCAAGGAGGAAATAATTTCCCTCAAGGCCTATATCATCTTTGGGGATGCTGTGTGGAGGATCTTTTACAGGATAGGAAGGAGTGAACTTGGGTCTTGAAGAGACCCATGTTATAGGATGGAGGAAACACGGAGGCCGGCAGATCATTCCACAGCCGAGCTGTTGAACACAGAACGAGTCGTAGAAGCGACCCGTTCTCATGTGACAAATGTCAACCGTGTGCAAATGTTGGGCGCGTTTGGCGTGTTTCCCGACTATGCACCGGTGCCGAAGGGATCAATGACGCTAGTTCCTCGGAGCATCTTCCATTAAAATACCGGTAGAACAAGGACAGCATTCCCATCCGACGTCTGTGCTCCAAAGATTGTAACCCATTTTTTAAGATAGGCGAATCTATCAAACGGACCGCCCGTTTCTGCACAGAGTCAAGGTTTTTTTTCAGATATTTTTGGACTCCCGACCAGAGGTGGCTGCCAAATTCTACAATGGGGCGCACTTGCGATTTGTACAGGGTCAGCAGTTGTGTACTATTAAAGTATCTGCGGGCTCTGTACAATACGCCCAACTTCTGAGAGGCTAACTTTACTCGGGTTTCGATGGAGCCCCCATACCTGAGCTGATCACTTAAGGTTACACCAAGCATATCAATAGAGGGCTTGTTGGGAAGATTGCTTCCATTAAAGGAGACTAGATTGTCATTTTGATCCCTTTTAGACGTAATCAGACATGATTGGGTCTTTGAAACATTAAATTCGACGAGGTTATTCTCACCCCAAGAGGAGACCCTCTCAAGGTAACCGTCCATTCTCTGTTTCAAAGCCCTCCGAGCCATTAGAGTTTGTGTGCCCTTTGGGGGCTTGTCAAACAAAAAGCAATCATGGACTTTACTGTCATCCGCGTAACAATGGATTGGTGCACATGTCAAGAGGTCATTGATGTGCAACAAAAACAATGTCGGAGATAGAACCGATCCTTGTGGGACGCCAGCATTTATTGAATGCGGGGAAGAGATGAAACCGTCAGCAACCGTCTGAATCGATCTCTCCCTCAAAAATTCGGCAATCCACGTACACAAGGAAACGGGAAGTCCGTAAGAAGGCAGTTTGTTGACAAGTCCTCGGTGCCAAACCCGGTCAAAGGCCTTAGAAATGTCCAGTGAGACCGTTTGAATCTCACCATAACGTTCTAGGCACCGTCCCCAAACATGCGTCACATACGCGAGAAGATCACCGCACGAGCGGTTCCGCCAGAATCCGTACTGGCGGTCGTTAATGATTTTGTTCTTCTCGAGGTATGTAAGCAGTTTGTCGTTGATCACACGTTCCATCACCTTGGACAAAACTGATGTGATCGCTATGGGGCGGTAGTTGGCCGGGTTGGAGCGGTCACCTTTCTTAGTTATAGGATGAATGACCGCTTTTTTCCAACCAGAGGGCACAGAGCCACATTTCAGGGACATTTTAATATAACCACTTTGAAACAACTGGCCCGTAATATAACAATATTACGGGCCACATATATAGAACTTGAATAGTGTTTTCACGGAACTTGGAAAATAACTTTGAAATTTCGATGAAACGTTGAAATTTTCCGTAATAACCCGCCCTTAGTTTATTCACACCTAAACTCAACAATAATGTTTTTACGGAAACGTTGATTGATTTTATAAATAATACAATAAATAATATAACAGCATATAGTTAACATACTTAACATAAAATGTCATTCTGACAACGATTATCGGTGTCGTAAAGTTCTTCTTTGGAGAAAACATTTTCTTTCATCACTATTTTTGCGAATAGCTGAAAATTTACCCAAAATGAATAACAATCAGATGTATCCCTCGTCTTGATAATTGTTTTGTCCTGTATGTCAGAATATAGGCCATCGTACCACGGTATTAATTGCTGTTGTAAGTTGTCACCTGATGCAGCATCTCCTTTCTCAGGGGGTGATCTCTGAAACCACAGACATTCTGTATGTTAACCCACTCGACCACTAATGCTACTTCTCGGTACCTACTTCTTGACCTAGGAAGCCAATCAACGTGGATATATTATTATCAACCTTAATTACTGACACAAATAAGAATGATTTTCACAATCGTATGTTAATTCTTTACTTCCTAGTTTTCCAGGTTGCGGCTGCGTGGCCGTGAACTTTTTTTCTGAGCCAGGTCGTGAGTTAAAAAACAAGTGTGGATAATCGAGGGGGTCAATCATAATCGAATTGTTTCTTGAAATAATCGCTTAAGAGTAACGGCAGCGCGGCCTGTTTTATACAAAACTTAATTTTGGATTTGAGGCCAAAATACTCACCTAAGGCTAGTGATTTTTTTTTAAATCTAAAAGTATAGTAAATATCTAGGACGGATTACAAGTAATTATTTTATTTTTGTTTTACATTACGAAATATAGGGCATTAAAGGAATTGATTTTTCGCAATTTCAGAGGCATCTTTAACAATTATTTGGGGGCGGTAATGTAAAAAAAAAGTTTTACACTGTCTACTTTTAAAATAAAAATGAAATTAAAAATGTATTAAAATGCGCATTACGGTGAACTTCAAATTAAATTAAAACGAGCAATTTACGTTGGAACGCAGTACATAATTTAAAGTATCGACCGGACAAAAGCTTTTTTTTTAATGTTTTGTTTTTGTATTTTTATTTACGAAATCATATTTAGAAAGCAAATATTAAAAAAAAAATAATACATTAAACTCCTAAATAATTTTCTAAGTTGACTCTAAAATTTCGATTTTTTTTCATGTTAGATTTTTAACTCATTAAATAAAAAAAACTTGGTTGTTAGCACTGAATATATTTGTGGCTGAATACATTAAATGTTTTTGCGGGGCTTTAATCTCTTTAAACGGTAAGTTAGTGATGACTTGTTATTACTGGAAATTGTGTGAGGAGCTGAAGAAGGTATTATTGGGTTCATGCTATTTAAAAGCTGATACTTAAAACCATAGAAAAGTACAGCTATTTGAGTTAATTTTACTATAACAGTTCTGTCACGTACTAAACTAAATTAATATGGTTTCATATAGAATGATATCAACAAAAAGAATATGCTAATAACAAAAATTAAATGATATTTCTATGAAACTAAACAAAGAAGAATTAACTAATATGGTAACTAATTTAAAATGTTCAATTTATTAAAAGCTTGTAAACCTCATTGTAATATTTAATCATTGAAGAAGATAATATTAACAAATTTCAAATGAAACACGAAACCGAAAAAGACACAAAATAAAAAAAGCTATTAGTCGCATCTAGGAATCGAACCAATGAC